>VYZS01075072.1:14939-24995 GCA_013400695.1 Neodrepanis coruscans | reverse complement strand
GCCCACAGCCCTGCACCACCGGCCCCCCACCCCGAGCAGGCCCCCCGGCGAGCCAGACCCCCCATGGTAGGAAACAAAAAGGCACGTTTTATTTCACTTTCGCTTTCACCCCACGACAAACGTCCTTTCAGGTAGTTGTAGAAAGTAATAAGGTCTCCTCTGAGCCTCCTTTCCTCCTGCCTAAACAAACCCAGCTGCCTCAGCTGCTCCTCATAGGACTTATTCTCCAGACCCTTTACCAGCTCCATCATACTTCTTTGGATACTCTCCAGCATCTTAATGTCTTTCTTGTGGTGAGGAGCCCAAAATTGAACCCAAGATTTGAGGTGTAGCCTTCCCAGTGTTGAGTGCAAGGAGAAAATCACTTCCCGAGCCCTGCTGGCCACATTATTTCTGATACAAGCCAGGATGTCACTGGCTTTCTTGGTCACCTGGCCTTGCACTAAAAGATGTTAGTACTAAGTTCCCCCTTAAAAAGAGTGGATACTAAAGAGGCAATTCAGCCTCAGATAAGACCAACTTAAAGGCCTGAAATTTCACTTCCCATCTACCTGAGCATTGGAATTGTGCCCAGCAAATTGTCTGATATAATGTCATTGAAGGTGGAAGGTGGGTAATATTTCACTATATCATGCAATGAAGTTACACCAGAGTCTTCAATAACTCCTGAAGAGAATCACCTTTGAAACATACCCTTGTCTAAGCCTACAAGTGAAATGGCTTGCCTGAAATTAGGCTGTGAAAAGATGCCTCAGAAAACAACAGTACAGAAATGGAGTTTGTGTGAGAGAACCATCAAAAACCAGTATTTAGGCAGCCTGTAAAAATACTTTGACAAAAGTGTTATTTATGTGCTTCTGATATGTTTTTACAGTCCTTCTTTCACCAAAACTCTGTACTACACAAATAAGCTGAAACTCATATCAGGGTCTCAAGAGAAAGTACCTGTATATCATCTTTTATAGCCACAATACAGGCGTGTGCACTTTATATCTAGAGCAAGAAGATTGGGCTGTATTACTGTCCAGTCCTTGAATCCTTTCAAATGTAAGTCAAGTAGGGTTACACACAGGTATGGGACCAGTATAAGGGTCTGTATGGCTCAACATATTGGAGGTCTAAGAGGATGGAACTGTTATTTTTGGGATGGCTTGAAGGTGTTAACTGGCATAACAGATATCTTAGCATTCAGACCCAGTAGATGACTTTGGAGTTGGGGGAAGAAATTGTCCCTCTGAATTACTGTCTAGTTTGTACTTTGATTATCCCCTAAGAGACTGCAACAAGGATGTCTGATGGGAGTAGATTTTGTCTTCTTCCTCAAGTGTGGAGGGCATGGCATGAGTCCCAGGCCAGGTTGCTCTTCCTCCCAACACCCTTGCTACACCATCTGATGCTACATCCACACTGCAGAGCAGGGGGACTCCACAAGACACTCCCAGTTTCTCACTGTTCTTCCAGATCTGGGGCAAAGGCTTGTGCATGCTATGAGCCCCTTTTGACCCAAATCTTTTCCCCAACTTTCCTTCCAAAGGAGAAAAAGCTGCAGCTGGAGGACCATGCCTTAAAAAGATGGTGTCTATGCTTGGACATGGGAAGAGGTCTTGGGTCAAGAGATCTCAATGCAGTCGTAGTCTAATGAGATACAGTGGGTCAGGAAACCCTAGGGAAAATCACTGGTGCTGGGTAATCCTCCCATGGCACAAGGGAGACATAGGGACTATCTGGGGATTTTCACAATATGCCGTATACTCTTGTAATGGGCCACGCATGAACTGCTTCATAGACAAGCTTTGCCAACCAGAAAGAATACCCAGAGGAGTATGAAACTGCTGCTGAGATATTTAGGCCATAACAACATTTGTCACAATTGCAGCAATATCAATCTAGGCTTCTCAAGAGCACAGGCAAAACTGACTTTTGCCACCCAAGGATGAGGAAGCAGAGCTAGAGGAGAAGGTATACCTTGAAGTCAGAAATGGACATGTTGGAGTAAGTCCAGAAGAAGGTCAAAAAGATAATCAGAGGGATGGACCACCTCTCCTATGAAGACAAGCTTAGAGAGTTGGGGCTGTTCAGCCTGGAAAAGAGAAGGCTTTGGGGAGACCTCACTATGGCCTTCCAGTACTTAAAATGGTTCTATAAAAAAAAAAAGGGAGAGAGAATTTTTACACAGGCAGACAGTGATAGGACAAGAGGGGATGGCTGTGAGAGGAGAAATTTAGATTAGATGTTAGGAAATCCTTTACTGTGAGGGTGGCAAGGCACAGGAACATGTTGCCCAGAGAAGCTGTGGATATCCCACTCTTAGCAGCATTCAAGGCCAGGTTGCACAAGGCCTTGAGCAAGCTCATCTAGTGTCCCTGTCCATGGCAGGGGGATTGGAATTAGAAGATCCTTAAAGTTTCTTCCAACCTAAGATGTTCTATGATTCTATGATGAAGATGGACACAGAGAACAGAAATAGCTGGGGAGGAAAGGGAAGAGTAATGAAAATTTGGATTGCCATGGAGAAGTAGCAACTGGTCCAGCTCCCCAGGGTTCTGACAGACAAAACCATCAGGAAAATATTTTTTGTGTTGCTGTTCTCTGCTGTTCTGGCGAGCCAGAACAACTAGAAATCAGGTCAGGCCACTGGTCACTTTACAGCTATTTTCTAAGTCTATACAAACTATTTGAACACAGTCTTGATATAGTTTTGAGGTATCAAACTCTGTGAGAGCACTTTTCTCCAAAATATTCTTATGTGCATACTAAAATTACTTCACATATATTAAGCTTTTTATCTCCCCAGGAGGGAATTCCTAATCCCAGGATACAAGGCAGTGGATCTTGATGTACTTTTTACCCTAGAGCACCTCACTGTATCCACAGCGGACAGTCCTGCCTCTTTTTCCTGTCTGTGATTCACAACAGTCAGCAAGCAAAAGAGAAAGCAAAAATCCTAACCAATAAGAAGGGTTGAGGAGAAGGGTGTTTCTCCAGATCTTCAAAGGTTTCTAAAGCCAGTATTGGTATTTGAATGGTCAGTGCTTGTTGACGACAAAGTGAAGGGGGCCACGGCAAAAACAGGCTTTCAATGCCAAGTTAGGGACCCGTGCTCCTTAAGGGGAAAACAGTGAGTTGTGGTTGCCACAGCCAGCCAGGAGGCCTGCAGATCTCTTCTAGGCACCTGAATGCAGGTGTTTAACCCTCAGCAGCAGCCATCCTTGAGAGGCAGGGTTTGTGGGCTGAGCAAACAGAGGATATGGGTCCTGCCTGCCTTGTCCTGCAAGTCCCACCCCACAAACCAGAAGACCACCTGCTCACCAGCCTGCAGGACTCTCTAAGCAGGACATCCCCCCTTTTTTTTTTTTTTTAGCAGGAGCACTTCAGGATTCAGAAGATCAAAGAGGTTTTCAGGCCACGTGGTTTAGATATACAGCTGAAAGCCAGGAAATTAGGTAATTTCAGCATGAGCACCCAGCCAACTGGAGATAAGGATTCTTGACAGATGAGTAGGAGAGCAGAATAAAATGGCCTGAGATAGAAGAAGGAATTGAAATTAAAAGGGTGCTCCAGTCTCCGCATTAGTGAATAAAAGACATCTTCTCTGTCTGCATTTTATGAAGATTTAGATGTATCCAGACTCCAGCTGAAAGATCAAAGACTCCAGGTACGTTAAATATTAATCTGCCTTTGCAAACTCCTACACAGCTCAGAGATGAGACAGACATCAAGCAGCAGAGAACTGTCAGGGCTACTTGTTGTCTCTGCTCAGCAGCCAGATATGAAAAACTTTCTGGGGAAAACAAAACCTCCAATGAAGCTTCCCCAATAACTGCTGCTGGGCTTACAACCCTCAGAGACAGAGGGGATGCACTTCACCCTATCTCGTGTTAAGTCAGCTCACAGAGAATATGGACTCTTTAGTGTCAGGGAGGTCACAACACCCAGATCTGTGCAAATACTCACGAAAATTACCTTAGTCTGAGAAGAGCCACTAAGAAAAAAATCTCTGAAGAGGTTGCAGATTAAATACTTTATAGAGTCTATAGCTGTGGTAAAGTGACACATTAGTAGCAGAAATCAAACCAAAAGCACTTTGGATATCACTTTCTCCACCTTTTTCTGCTCTCAAAAGAAACCTCTTCTGCAGCTAAAATTGACTTATATGATTGATCTCCAGGTATGTGCTGCAGCAGCACCTTTCATTTCAAAACTCTAGAAAATTACTTGCCTTTCTGACCTATCTTCACGTCCTTTCAGACCCAGATTCATAAAGGCATTTAGAAAACCAAATCCCACTGAAACTGCTTCTCAGAAAAAGGTACCAACTTGTTTTTTCAAACACTATCTTTGTCCTAGTATTAAGAGTATCTTCAGCATTGGTAAAACCAATGCCAGAGAGAAACTTACAGATGTTCAGCACTTGTAAAGGTATGAATATTTTCTCACTGTGCAGGGGTCAGAAGTCAAATTTGCAGCACTTACAACGGTCACCAACCATTAAATCAGTGTAAGTTGAAAACATTGGGAAAAAATTAGAAAAGGCAGCATTTATTTAAAAAACTAAAACTAAAAATTAGTAAAATACCTCTGTTTCCATTAGGAATGAAAACATACCAATGCAAACAGCACAATAATTTCCAAACAACTTTTGAGACCTGTCAGCTTTAGGAAATATGCCTCAGTTGACGAGAGAGAAGAGGTTTTTCAAGCCAAGTTTTAAGTGACAAGTCCTTGACAGGTCATCAGAGAATCCTCAAGGCCCCACAGGCTTGCATAAAACTGCTGCAGGACTGGCCAGGCCAGCTGGCACCCAGCACCTTGATCTCCCACACTTCCTCACGACTCTGGATGGAAAGCTTGGAGACTACTTCAGCCAGCAAACGCCTCATGTGTGAAGTCCCTGTATCTGCCAGTGGCTGCTCTAAGAGGACCAGTGGCTTATTACATGCTGTTATTCTGGACCTAGAAGCAACAGCACAGATGATCTGCCCAGCTGAAACCAAATGACTGAAAAATACAGAAGGCAGATGATGCTCGCTGGCATTCATGCTCAGCCAGCCAACAGCTACAGAGTTATTTTAATCTTCTGTATAATCCTATGGGACTCATCTTTGAGTTGTTTTCATTCTTATGATGTTTTATTGGTATTTTTAAAACTAGACTTCATTCTCATATATGTGATCTGAATTATCTATATTCCAAATTAAGTATGTTCCTACTACAGACACACACAAATCTGCAGAGCCACAGCCACATTTGCTGAGTAGTTCCCCAAGGAGATTAGAGTCAGCACTACACACAGCAATAACTTTCAATGGCTTTCACTCCCCTGACATTTCAAGTCCTTGTCACCCACATCTCAACACCTCCAAGAACTCTCTGGCAGCTTGTCTGTCCTCAAGTGGCGTGACAGGCCCTAAGACGCATTTTAGCAGATGCAACACATGCCCACAAAATCATGCCAGTGAAATAGCAGGCTGTGACACAAACCTCATGTTATTTTGAACAGACAAAAGACCAAAAAAAATCATTAAATTAAATTAAGTCCCAGGGTTACAAGGGTACCATCAGTACCCAGCACAGACCAGGGATAGGTTTCTGGGTCAAGCAAGGAGAGGCAGAAGGGACAAGCCTCCAGCACTATTCACACAGGCTTGGTCCAAGGGCTGCAGATCATTCCCTGGGTGATGCATTTTATACTGGAGATGAAACCTGTGTCACTGACCTCTTCTTTCTCCGTAACAGTCTTGCTGATTATCCTAACCTACAGATGTTTTGTGTAGCGATGCTTTTACTTTATTTAAGCATTTGCTCATTTGTCCCACCAACTCTCTTGTGCATTACCTTGGGTAAGAGTTCACCATTTAGCTAGACTATAAAAATCAGAATCAATTACAAAGCTGCTTAAACAATGGGCAATCATTATTGTAACATTGCAATGCTCTCAAGTTAAATTCTACATGTTGATTTAAAGGTTAAAGTAATGGACTTGAAAAACTGAAAAAACCTCTAAATATTAATATTGTAGAATTGCAAAAATGAGGACCATAACTGTCGTGGTTACCAAGTCTCTGTGAAATCTATGGAGCATAGAGCAACAGAAAGCAGAGACATGACACATTTTAGGTCCTGATGAGGCTTAAAAACAGTGAGGTTTGCTGCAGAGGACAAAAGAGTGATCTAAGATGATGGGAAGCTAGCACTACCTAAAAATCTAACTGATAAGAAGTCCTTGGTTACTCCCCAAAGTACACTTAATTCTGGCACAATAGAGCCATTTCCTCAGCCAATGTTTGTGAGGTGTAAGGGACTATTAGTTCTGTCTGTACAGCATAGATGCCTTTGTCATATACAGGAATAGTACTCTCACTTTTCATCATGAGAAATGGTTTTAAAAATTGGGAAAAATTTCTTCCTGATGTTGTGCTGCTGAGGTCAATGAGTTCATGTTAGAATTAACTTTTTATCATCTGTGCTGAAAATATAAAATCAGGGCTTGAGGGTGAGATGAAAATAGTGTCAGAAGTGGGCAAGTATGTTTTCAAAACATTTAACTGAGGGGAGATGGGACACAGGTGCCAAGTCCTTCACGATAGTTCTGTATGTTTTTTTAGACAGTAGAAAATAACACTCAAGTAAAATTTTATCTTTCTGTAAAATGTTGATTAGATACAACTTGAAATACTAAACAGAATTTCTTCTGCAATGCTTTAAGCAAAGTCCCTACTAGATTACAAAATTTCTGCTGTTTGCAGGTACATTTCACAAAAATAGTTTCTGATTTTGGGTGCCATCCTTGATAAATATCAGATCAAATTTTCAGTATCTTTAACCACCCCAAAAATTCAAAAGGAAAAAAAATGTGTTTAAAGATAGGTGTCAGTTCTTCTAAAACTTGTGTCTAAACTGTCTCAGTTCAACACCATTCCTATAAAGCATTCACATGAGTACCTGATGCTATCCCCACATGCCTATCTGCAGGAAATAAAACACTAAAGATTCACCATGAATCAGTGAATGATGTGGAGAATGTTGCAGGGTGCTTTTCTTTACATTAATAAGTATATATTATGTGCATATGCACTTATGATTTTATTTATGAAGCTTTAAGGCATTACTTATCTGCCCTTCCCATCCACAGAGGCTTAGGATTGGCTGTGGAAGTTGGAATATTTCTGCAATATTTAAGTGCTTAATGCCCATTCAATCAACTTACACTTTACAACACATTATCTCCGAGTGCTCATAAGTTTTCCTAGGTGAGCCTGACAGTTTCTTCTTGAGGGCATTGGACAGGCTCAAAAGGCAAACTAAACATGAGGAGGGTGGTCCCAGTCCTGATGCCACATTCTTGGAGGTATAGAGAAGAGGCAGAAAGGTCTATCAAAGCCCCATCCAACCATCCCAACCATATCAGCAGTGGCACTTGCTTTTCGAAGAACAAAAATGCCACTCAAGTATTGATACAAAAAGTGTGAAGTACCAGCAATGGAACGTCCATAACTTAAAAGGATTTGAACCCACAGCTCCAGTTCTCCAGGACAATAATTGCTAGCATTGGATGGACACAGTAGGTAAAATTAGACTACGCTCAGGCATGCCACATTAAAGAATGGAAAAAAGTAGGGAAGAAGCCTGATATTGAAGCCAGCTCAAGCCTAATGGTAGGACACTGGGCTAAAAAGGGGCAAAATGAGTGTTCTCCCTTTCCTGCTTTCAGTTTTTTTGTCCCATAATGGAGTCATGTATAAATGCAGGGACAGGTCAGGCGGCTAGGGGAAGTAAAGACAAGAGACATAGGATGTAGACTACTAGCTGGAGAAAGACAAAGCAAAAGCAAAAATCCTGAGGTCTGACCAGGGGAGAGTGGCAGAGAAAGAACAGAAGAGCAATGGCACCATCCCAGAGGGCAAAAGAGAGGAAAAAGGTTTGCTCTTGGTCACCACAGCATCCTACTCCTCACTCAGGAGAAAAATGAAACAGAGAAGAAACAGTTTTTTCCCCATTTTCCCTCTTTAGGTAAATGACAGCTACTTTTAAAGGAGGTTCTAAGAATAAAGGGAGGCCACTTGACTGCTGCCCAGTTCTTTCAAATGCTGCAAGTATGACACTTCAAAAAGAGAACCACAAGACAGAGCACAGCTGGCATTAGCAGATGCTTATTTGTCAGGACAACTTTGTTTAGATGCAGACCTCAAGCTGAGGTTAGTTTTAAACAGACTGTTGGATGGGATTTAATTGTTCTGGCTTAAGTAGTCAGTCTGAGAAAATCACCCTGAGCTCCCTGTATAACCAAGTCAGAGAAAGGCACCTTGGCATGAGGATTCATTTCATCCCAATACAGGACAGATAATTGACTCTGGAGGTACCTACTCATTGCCCAGTATGACTAGTTCAGTCTTCTAGGTATATAAAGTAAGGTGATGCGTGTTCTACCACTGCTAATTACCAAAATCAACTTATAGGAGGGTGAACAGCAGCCTGGCTTCCTGCTGCAGTCACACATTACCCTCCCCTTCTCTGTACTGTCACAGACTACCAGCTGATCCCATCATAAGCTAGCACAGGCTGCTATTTCAGCAGAAAGCTATTCTTCTTTTTGTAATGTTTTTTTCTGTTGATTTAGTTTCTTGGTTCCCAGTGAGAGTAAAATGGCCATCATTCCTGTGAAAAATGATGCCAGCCAGGACAAGAAATGCCCTTGGCAGCAGCTGAGATGGCCTTCAGTGTATTACAAAACAGTGCCCTTGTGTGCCAGCAGCATACAGAAAACAGAAAGATGCATAAGTGAAAGAATACAAGGGACTAAATTCACCAGAAAAAAACCCAAAAAAAAACCCCAGCACATAATTAGAGTGAGAACATTTTAAAAGGAATAGAGATATGGCAAAATACCAGGCTGCAATGGAAAATAATATCCAGCAAAAGATACAGAGCATAGGAAACATAACGACATCAGGCATTTTGCAATAACATGCAAGCCACCAGGAGTCATGGAAATAATCCAAGAGTGTTATCCTCAAATGACAAGTACATACTTCTTGGAATGATATTCTCAGTATAACAAAACACCATGGTACATAAGCATGCATGATCAAAATCTTGCACTTGAACTGGGGAAGTGTCAATGTAATTTCAATGAAAGGTTATTTTTATTCTCAGTCTGGGAGACAAAATAACATTCTACATATGATTCTATGCTGAAAATTTCATAAAGGTTTTGAAGGACAAATCCTTCATGACTAACCCAATGGCCTTCTATGATTGAGTGACTGCATCAGTAGACAAAGGAAGGACTACAGATGTCCTTTATCTGGACTTCTTTAAAGTCTTTGACATAGTCTCCCATATCCTCCTTCCCTCTAAATCAAAGAGAGGTGGATTTGATAAGGTGGAATGTTAGATGGGTAAGACAGTGGTTGGACGATAACATCCAGAGGGTAACGGTCAATGGCTCAGACTCCTAATGGATAGTGACAAGTGGTGTCCCTCAGAGGCCTGTATTGGGACCAATGTTATTTAATATGTTCTTTAATGACATAGACAAAGGGATGGAGTGCACCCTTAGCAAATTTGCAGATGACACTAAGTTGAGTGGTGCAGTTGAAACACCAGAAGGATGAGATACCATCCAGACAAGCTCAAGAACTGGGTCCATGGGCATCTCATGAGATTCAACAAGACCAAGTGCAAAGTGATGCACCTGAAATCAATATAGGCTGGGAGATGAACATATTGAGTGCAGCCCTACTGAGAGGGACTTGAGGGGTGCTGGTGGATGAGAGACTGGACATTAGCCAGCAATGTGCACTTACAGCCCAGAAAGCCAAAAGTGTCCCGGGCTGCATCAAAAGCAGCGTGGCCAGCAGGTTGAGGAAGTGATTCTGCTCTTCTACTCCACTTTTGTGAGACCCCACCTGCAGTGCTGCATCCAGCTCTGGGGTCTCCAGCACAGGAAGGACATTGACCTGTTGGAGTGAATCCAGAGGAGGCCACCAAGAGGATCAGAGGGATGAAGTGTCTCTCCTATGAGGAAAGACTGAGAGAATTGGAATTGTTCAGTCT
>VYZS01075072.1:0-11925 GCA_013400695.1 Neodrepanis coruscans | reverse complement strand
AGGGAGGGAGGGGGTGCACGGTTTTTATAATTTTTTTTTTGAGTTGTTTCCTCAGTCAAAACCGGGCAGAGGCTCACGGCTAAGGGGATCTTGAGACCATGTGCTCCCTTCTAACTACCCCGGAATCTCTCAGCCGGGCCCAGAGGGAGAGAGAGACAAGCACTATCTCCAGAGCGTCCTCACCTCAAACACAGGCCCTGGAAAAATTTAATTTGTTTGTCTGTTTTGCACTTTATTTGTCGGGTTTTGGTGTTTGCGCAAAATAAACTGTGATATTTGTGTGTTTTCTTCATTTTGGGGTGTGTTTGTGACTTCTCTCAGAGTCTCTGGTCCAAAATCACTGAATTTGTGGTAAAATCACCACAATCACTTACATTGTTTTGTCCTTCCAAACAAGCAGAATGGCCCTGTTACTCAGACCAAATGGAGATCAAATAAACATCTGATGTGTTGTCTTTTGGAAGCCCTTGGAAGCGCATAGACCATTTCTAGAGAGTCCACTAAAAATGCTTATATGCATGCCTATTCTCAGCAAGTTTCAGTATCTGCTAAAATCATCAGCACCATAACAGGAGATTTTGGGGTGATCCACAACTAAGCCTGAAAATCACTCCAATTAAACTGAAAACCTTAAAAGTGCTTCTGTAGGACTTTTTGTTGTTATTATTTATATTTATTTCACAATTAGCAAGAAGCACATCTATGGACACAGCTTTATTCTTCAAGTTCCCTACTCAAAAACCAGTCAGAGCTGAAGTAGTTTCTTTTTCTACTCTTCATTCTTTGCCCTCATTCTTCACCCCTAAACCTCCAGATGAGAGCTGCTTAAGTCAACACTGACAACACAACCTCTGAATCTGTATCTGTGGCTTTGTCTGAAGTTCAAAGCTTCCAACTAACATTTCAGCCAACTTTGACACAGTAGGTTCCTTTGGTTTTACTGGAAAACTTGAGTGCCTATGCTTTTCTTATTGCACAGACCAGAAAGAATCAACATCTTGCCTGAGGAGAACAAGAAGACACTATTCTCCCACCTAGCCCATTTATGCCCATCAAGGAAACATCCAAATTCATTCAGTCTCCTCTAAGCACATCATAACCAGGAAGGTTAAAAAACACTGTAATTCCCTTCTGAAACATGGTGGGGAGATGCCTCTCTCTTAAAGGCTAGCTTCTTATTGGAGTGCTTATGCCAAAGGAATAGACTTTCCTGGACTAGTTAGGCTTTTTTTTTTTACATAAATTCAAAGCAGTATCAACAATCAGAAATTGTCTTGGGAGCTGTGGACACAATCCACGGTGGCCTTATTTCCAAATTACTATGTTGGTTAATGACAAAGACACCTTTTCAGCAGATGGGAGGTGGGAGTTTGAAGCGGTATAATGAGCTGCATTTAGGTCTCCTGCTTCCCTGGTAAGTGGTCCTGGACAGTAGGTTATTATTATGCTGGGTAGCAGCAGTCCATTTTTCAAAGAAGACTGTAGAAAAGTTTTCTCAGAGGCATCTTTCAAAGTCTGCATTCTTGAAGGAAAACTGAGCACATATTCAAGGCAAGATTTCACCTCCTGGAACTCAAGTTTCTTCAGTTATTTGGCACTACAGATGGTGCATTTATCCACTTCTACATCCAACATAGAGAATCCTGAAGCATTTCTCTCACAAGCAATTTTCAGATGGCTGCTGTGGCCATAATACTCTTGACTGGCTGTGGTGAGGCAATTTCTTCAGCACTTAGCTCTCCTCCATTCACTCCATACAGCACATAAACATTCCCAATTCTGGTCTGGAGCCTGGCATCTACCTTGTAGCCCTGTGAAACTGTTTATTCATTTTTATGTTTTCTGCATGTGCTTTACTGCTGGACTAGATGATCTTTAAAAGTCTCTTCCAACCCAAACCATTCTATGATTCATTGCAGAAGGAAACCAATGTAAACCCTTAAACGCCTTATACCATCTGCCTTATTTCTCTGTCCTGGCCTCCTGTACACCCTATGGACCTCTTAACTAATCTTCAGATAAGGTTTTGAGTAAGCAGCATCCAACAGTCCTTGGCTCCTAACAAACAAGTAAGAGATGGACTGATGAAGAACTTGTGCAGACCAACTTCTATACATTTCTTTCCTACGGATATCTTATATGACTATAGGCAAATCACCCTGGACTAGAATTTTCACTTAGATGGGTGAGACCTTGTGGATTTTCAAAAACACCTCTTTCTAAAGCTTCAGGCTCCTAGTAGGTTGTTTGCCTCTTGATTTAAGAGTTTTTAGAAGTTCTTAAAATCCCTTGCATTTTTCAGTTCCAAATATATAAAACGGAGCACTTGCAGCACAGAAGTTGGCAGATGCACTAACAAAGCCTTAGAAACATTCTCTCTCTTGTACAGGTGTTTGCATGGCTAAAAATATCAAAAGGCTTTAAACCTTCTACTGACATACCACATTCTCTTGAAGAGTCCAACTCTCATGACTGAAAAACATGATGGCCTGTGGCTCATGTGCAAACCAGAAGGAAGCACTCACATGTTAAGAAGTTGCCAACTACTTATCGACCAGTTGACGCCTTACGAGCCTAGTCTCTGCCTCTTTCACTGGACTACCTTTTCCAAAATATATTCTAACACTCCTTCCAATAAGGAAAATTAAAATAGCAAGACCCTGACCACAGTCATATGAGAAGCATGGTTCAACTGTGAAGTTCAGCCAGTAGTGAAATGCAATGCAAAGCACAAACTACACTTCCCAAGAGAAATCATGAGAATATTTTTGGCTAAACTATCCTGGTTTTCAGCCAAAATAATTCAACAAAAGAAATAAACTATCCCAGAAAACTGACACTTTTCTTTAAAAAGCTACTTTGCCAAGGCTTCCTACTTCAAAAGGATTCTGGTTCAAGAGTTCTTGGACAGTCTAAAGATGACTAAATAGGAGCTTTAGAAACAGTGTAAATTTACTCAGAAGTAATCAGCAAAAATAGCCTTGAACATAATGTACAGTTAGAAATTACACGGTAGATTTCTGCTGCTTCTACAGTGCAGTTCTTTCCTGACTCTAGGACTACACCATGTTTAAAATGCCATTTTGACTATGAATTTAAGTTATATATTCTCTTCCATGTATTAATTAATACAATAATTTCATTTCAACAGATACATCTAAGAATTTTATGAAAGACCATCCAAACATTTTTAAAAGGAACACTCAACTTGGAAGTCTTACTTTTTATCTATAACATCAGCATACCTTACTTATGCTGCATAAGTAACGTACTAACATTTTAGGGACAGTATCGCTGTTACAAGTGAGACCTTTCAATCAGTGTTTGCTTTGCATTTTCTGATCACTATAATGCCTTAAATGTTTGTGATCATGTAAATGATCATATAGATACAAAATACAAAATATCTCAGGTACAGAGAGGAGAACCCAGGGCAATGGTTACTACATTTGCCACATTTTCAAAATCTTTCAATATACAAGGATCACAGTGGTAGTTTTTCTAGCCCAGTTGCTCTGTTTCACTGTACAGGAAGTGAAGTTGGGTACTTCAGTTCTCCACATTGATTTGATTTTGCTAGAAAACAATCCCCCTCCAAAACTTTAATGCCTGTACATATGTATACAGAGGTCAGGATGGAAACTTGCTAGACCTTTAAGAATATTATTTTTCATAGCTCATGACTGAAAAGCAGATACATGTGCCATTCTGCTTACAGAAGTATGGCTTACTCTCATAATCCTGCTCATTTAAAACAAGATTTTGTATCTTTACATATCCCTATATCTAATTAAGCATTTCTGCATAGAGTGACTTCCAACATGATTTGACTTTAATTTATTGCTCTTAATTATTCAGTAGTGTAATTCCAGCTCTTACTGAACCTTCTTCTGTCATATGTTTCACTTGTGCAGTGTCAGTCTTCATTCCCTGCTTTGCAGCTGTATTAAAAGTTCACTTTTTAAAGTAGAAAACAGACAACTGCCTATATCTGTTACCAGGATTTATTACTCATTAATGAACTAAAATAGGTTTCAATTGTAGGAAAAGTTAAAATTCATATATTGTTTTGTCCTTCCATGCTAAAAGGGAAAGCAAGCTCTTCCAATGGCATTTATACATTTTAAATACAACACCGCACCACCACCCCCCGCAACTAAACAGGAATTCAGTGATCTAACCCACATGGGTGCTTTGCAATAGAAAGGTCCAATGTTAGCCGATAGACTCGAGTGAGTTCTTATTTCCCCTACCTTCCCTTACTATTTGGGGATTGTCAATCATATTTTGCCCATATACAAGGCAGCTCCCTAACAAACATCCAGACTTTTTCCTCTACTTGCTTCTACAGAGTGAAAGTATAAAAGTCTCTTACCTTATGGCTGCTGAGAAAATGGGAACTGCAGAACGCTCTGTGCCTGCAGGGACACTGCACAGATGAACCTCATTGCTGCTGTTTACAGAAGTCTGACAGTTTTTAATTTGAAAAGAGGTTGTCTTTTGCTTTTCGACAGTTCAACAAATCAGACAAAACAGTTGCAAGTGTTATCTGTAAACAGCTTCCTGCTTGAAATAGATCAGCTGTCCTGCAGGACAATAATTAGGAAAGAAGTGTGGGAAAACTGAAGAAGTCCATGATGTAAGCTTTTTATTTTGGGAATGTACTTTTTTGGGAATGCACTCTTACTTTCCCCTCCTCCTCTCTAGCAGAGAACCCCTTTTTAACCATTTACATCTATTCAGCTCTAAGTCATGCATGCACACTGTCCCAGTACCACACTTTTCTTGCTTTGCTTCAGTGGATATGAAAACACATGAAACATAGCACTAAATGTGAACATCTTGCTGGGTAATTAACACACTCTCCCCTTACTAGAATTCTTTCCATTCTTGCAATTGGCTGCAGCATTCTTGAATAAAACATTTCAGAGCCATGTCCCAACACTTCACAATAATGTAAATGCTAAAGTATCCACATGGCAGGCACCTTCATGAAATTTGGGATGGGTTTTTTTTTGTTTGTTTTGTGGTCTGTTTGTTTTTTAAAATACCTTTTGATATCATTTTTGTGTTCCTTCACTATAGCTTCTAAATAGTTGCACAAGTATGGTTTTTATCTTAAACAACTAGACTAATCTGAGCCCCGGGTAAACCATACTACTCCACATATGTTCAAGCAGGAAAAAAACTGAGGCCAGCTGACTGTAGTAAGTGGGATTTTAAGAACATCTCCCTCTGTTACAGAAGTTTATATTTCAACAGATACAAATGGCTCCATTCTTAATTTCCAGGGCAGACAGAAAATAGCGCTTATGATTATACCAATTAATGCCCTCTAATGAGTAGTTGCTATGTTTGTAAGAATGATAGTTACAAAAAATGCTTGTGAATCATCTGTCTGCACCCGCCTTGTGCCCCTGTTCCTCCCTGAGTTTTCCCAGCTAAGGTTTGAGGGGTCAAGCTCTAAGAAAGCACCCAGAAGGCTGGGAGCCTGGGTAACTCCCAGTACATGACATCTTACTGGAAGACCTGGATGGGACCTAAGCGCAGTAGCAGGAAATTTCTTTTCATTCTCCACAGTCCCAAGATCAGGAAAGTATGAGAATATAGAAAAGATTTTAGACTGAGGGACTAGAGAAAGTTGCTGTAGAATCATAAATGTGTTCACTTTATCACCTTTCAGATCCACTCTGGTGGGAGGCATAGGTCCACTCCATTGAGAATTTCATGCTGTGGTGGGGCTTGAAATACTAGCTGATGACAGTACACAGTACTGATGCATTCCTTTCCTGCTTTGCTCAGGACATTACGTATCCTCTTTTCCAGCAAATCTCTCTCCAGCCCTGGGTCATGCAACTTCCTTAACTACCACAACTCCCATTCTGCCAGCCCAGAGCATACGCTGACCAGCTTTGCTGGTGAAGAAGACAAAAACAGATAGAAAAAGATGTAGTGATGCCTCATATTCAGGACTCCCCGTGGACTACTTTCATAAAGTCAGACATCTCCTAAACCACAGTATTTCCATGTTGGACTGGAACCTAGCTACCCTCCTCCATTGCTATGGGATCTTGTATTTTAACATACACAAAATAGTCATGAAAAGTTAGAAAAGTTAAGAACCAATGATCACTTCCAGATCACATTAGTAAAGAAAGGACAAAATGGTAGAACATGAACGTAACTGTGTAAGGAAAGTAAAACTCTAATTTGAAAGTTCTTTTTCTTTGCATACAAGCCTCATCAGTTCAGCAGGAGCAGAAGGCAATTAGCAGGATTGGGCCCTTGCAGCACTCTGTTGGCAGCAACTTGACAAGACAAACATTTTATGTAAAGAATGCAACAAAGTGACTGCAGTCCAAGCCTTTGAAGATCATATTTCCATGGCAAAGACAACTCTATTTACATACATATCTACTCTCCCTGTAAACACAGGCAAATAACTTTCAGGCCATAAACAGAATTCAAGGGAGAAATAAAGCCATTGAGGGAAAGTTAGCAGAAAAGGTAGGATTCAACACTGGAGAAGGAGAAGTGAAAACACATGTAAATGACCGGAATTCAAAAGGAAAGAGCAAACACTGTAAATGCAGTGAAAGTGCTCTCTTTAGGAAAGAGGGAAGTAAGTACATGATTTTCTTTTGTGTGCAAGAGAAAAAGGCATAGTCCCCATACAGAAGGGCATAAATAACTTTTGCCCACCCTGAAAACCAACTGGGAGCTGTGTAGCCACATTGGCATACCATCTAAATCAGGCTGCTATGTGCAAAATAGGGTACTGATGTACGGATTGCATGGGAGCAGCTTAGGCCATCACCAGGTAAAAATAGCTGTTGGCTATTGAGGTAAAGTTCTTTAATATTCTAACAAGTTTGTCTGAGACTCTAACACTCTAGGAGCTGATTCACAAGGCTTTCAGCCACCCTTGCTGGATGGAGAGAGGCACAGCCTTCAGAGGCTATGGCATACCAGCCTGCACAGATGAACAAGAAAGTTATGGACAAACTGAAACACAAAAAGGAAGCCTACAGAGAGTGGAAGCACAGATGGGTAGCCTAGAAGGAATACAGAGAGATTGTCTGAGTAACCAGGGATCATGTTAGGAAAGTTAAAGCCACACCACCCAAATCACAGAACTGAGGGAGGTGATTCATCCCCTCTACTCCTCTCTCATGAGAACCTTCTCGGAGTGATGCATCCAGCTGTGGGACACACAACACAAGAAAAATAGGGACCTGTTGAGATGAGTCCAGAGGAGGGCCACAAACATTATCAAAGCAGGGTTGGAGCACCTTTCTGATGAATACAGGCCGAGTCACACTTCTTCAGCTTGGAGAAGGCTCTGGAGAGACCTTAGAGCAGCCTTCTAGTATACCTAAAGGGGATATAAAAGAAAGCTGGAGAGGGACTTTTTACAGGAACGTGTAGTGATATGACAAGGCAGAATGGCTTCAAACTGAAAGAGGGCATGTTCAGATCAGACACTAAGAATCCATTACTGTGAGGGTGGTGACACTGGAACAGTTTTCCCATAGATGTTGTGGATGGCCCATACCTGGAAGTCCTCAAGGCAAGGTTGGGCGGGGCTTTGAGCAACCTGATCTAGTGGAAGGTGTCCCTGCCCACAGCAGGGGGGCTAAACTAGGTCATCTTTAAGGTCTCTTCCAACCCAAACCATTCCGTGATTCTACACATCAAGACACACCAGTTAGACCAGCTACCTCAGCTTGACCCACAACCTCACATTTACTCAGCATTTAAATTTAAGTTAAATATCACATTGACACAACTACAGGTAGAAATCTTGGACTGAAACCAAACCATAAACATATAGACAAAATCCAACTGGTTGTAACAGGACAATAAAAAGTCTTCAGAAAACAGGGAAAACATATGCTTATATATTTTAGGAGCATGCAGGCAAATTTTTCTACTCTTTGCATAGTCATTTGGCATTATCTTTGTGTCTGTAAGGGATTAAACACAATACCTATTCAAAACCACAATGGCTATTTAAATATCTTGTTAAGATGACTTGTTAAGAGATGACAAGGCCCTGATTCTCCCTAGCAAAACATCAAATGGTAGCAGCAACATTCCCAGTCAGATTTTCACAAGGTATGAAAATTTCCAATGCCCAAACTCCTTAACAAATCAATATCTGAGATCAATTGCCAGAGCTCAGTTTATTGCAGGCCACTACAAATGCTGTTCTGCCTCTTGAACATAAGCCCTTAGTAAGACTCCCATGGTACTCCCAAAAAAACTCACAAAAGAGGCAAACAGATGCAGCAGGTGCAAGACTCCATGTTACAGACCTGCACACAGGCACACCAAGTTCAACCCCTTCTCTGCTCTTGAGACAAGATAATGATATGTCTCATTCCCTCTGGCTTCATATAAAAATAACTGCTTAGGTATGCAAATAGGAAACAACTTTATTAAACTTTAAGATATGCCTGGTAAAAACCAGACTGTAGATCTGTCTCTGTGAAGACATCTATCTGAACCACTTCCCTTAACGGAGCCCCAGCACCACTGCCTATGTGTATATGGAGACATCAGAAGTTATCCTTACCACCTCTTCTGTTCAATACACAAGATGTATGGTGGGAAAGGTCAGTGAAGACACAACAACACAAGATTGACTTCATTTTCAGATTACCCAGCCTTCAACTTTATTAGTGATGTTGCACTAACTTTTTTTGCATAAAATATATAAGCAGCATTCACTGTTTATTCAGTGCCTTTTCTGTTACTTACCTTTAAAACTGGATCTCTCTTCAGTGCTTGGATTTAATTCTATCTTTGCTGATCCAGAGGCAAGATCACAGCTGAGCCAGACATGTTAACTTGATATCCAATAATGGAAAACATTAGCTATTAATCATTTAGCAACACCTAGCAGCAACTGGATGTTGTGAAGCTTAAGAATGATTTTTCCTGAAAACAAGAGAGAGTAACAGTAAGGAAGGTAGAAGAAGGGATACCTGAACTCTTAAGACTGTAACAAATCCAACAAACTTTATCCTCTTGATGGCAAGACATAAATGACACCCTTTACAGAATCACAGAATTAACAAGGTTGGAAAAGACCATTGAGATCATCAAGTCCGACCTACTACCTTACACCATCCCATCATCTAAACCATTGCACTAAGTACCTCATCCAATCTCTTCTAAATACATANCACCAGCCTACAGCTCTGCATGGGGTTATATGGCTGAAGTGTAGAACGCAGCACTTAGACTTGTTAAATCTAATGTTATTGGATTTAGCCCATCCATCCAGCCTGTCAAGGTCGCTCTGCAGAGCCATCCTACCTTCTAACTGATGGACAATAAAGATGCTGAACAGAACCGGTCCCAAAACTGAACCCTGGAGGACCCTACTAGTGACCGGCTGTCACCACTCTCTGAGTTTGGTTATCCAGCCAATTCTTAATCCAGTGCAGAGTAAACCTGTCCAAACTGTGAGCCACCAGTTTCACCAGTTTACTATGGGATAGTATTAAAGGCTTTGCTAAAATCCAGGTACACTACATCAAGTTTTTCCCTCATCAACCAGGTGAAATTAGGTTGGCCAGGCAGGACGTTCCCCTCCTAAATCCATGCTGACTATATCTGATCTCATTATCCTGTAGGTGCAGCGTGTTTGCCCTTAACATGATTTGTTACACAATTTTGCCTGGAACTGAGGTCAGGCTGACAGGTCTGTAATTCCCTTGATCCTCCTTCCGACCCTTCCTGTAGAGGGTGTCACATTAGCCAACTTCCAGTCATCTAGAACCTCTCCAGTAAGCCAAGACTGTTGATATATGATGGACAGGACCTTAGCAAGCTCATCTGCCAATTCTCCCATCACCCAAGGATGGATCCCGTCAGGTCCCACAGACTTATGAGGATCTAGGTGGATCAGTAGGTCTCTAACATCTTCCTCCTGGATTACAGGGGGGCTATACTGTTCCCTGACTGTGTCTACCAGTTGAAGAGACCACTTGTCCTGTAGACAATCTGTTTTACTGTTGAAAATTGACGCAAATAAGCCTGTAGCTCTCTGCAGGGTACAGAGCACTAGTACAAACACGTCCATGTCACTTTTCTCTCGCTCTCAGCAGAACACACGTTTTTTACCAAAACACTCAAAGCAGGGAGCAAGAGGCAAAACAATGCCACTTCTTTAAAAAGCATTGCCACTGATCAGCACTGCAGTTGGGGCCACATAAGGGCATAGAAACATATTCCCACAGCCTGACCACCAGCCCACAAGGTTTCATGACTCTCTGTGAGTATCTTTATTTCTGTCACTCTGATACAACTCCAGTGGCCTACGTAGCACATCCCAGAAAGTGGAAAAGGTCTAGCTTTTTGGCATTGCTCTGACCTTCAGCTGCAACCAAGAATCAAACTCAGGCCTCCCACTTAAAAATTTAGGAAAAACAAAGCATAGGAAATAGATTACTTCAGTCTGCAAGGCAGGAATGATAGGATTTCCTTTAAACACTGCTTGGCTTGAGGATCACTACACAAAAATCCAGTTATTTCAACTTACACTTGAGGGGCTACTCAGACATGATGTTATCACAGATCAAATTATCATATTAATATAAGATAGGTCAAGCACTTACCATTCAAAATCTCAAGCAAGTTTTGCCACACTAGAATTGTGACACACCTACAGACCTTTTCAAAGGAAGATCAGCAGGGAGCAGTCTTCCTCATATAGAGAAATATTTGAAGACATTTGTGAAAGGCTGCATTAAAGCTCTAGCATCAGGTAGAAGTCTCAGGAGTACCAAACAGTTATAAAGCCCTTGCTTCTTATTTCGGGGTAGTACAGGAAAGAACTGGTCTTTTTATTCTCAGTAATATATGGCTGTCTCTTCACATTGACACTACCCACATAGTACTGCTGCAAAGGGTCTTCGTACAGAATGCCCCTCCACTTTTTCACCCAAATCAGCTGATAAAATTTGTGAGGAATCACACATTCAGAGTTCAACTGTGTCAGTATGTGAAAGGTATAGGAAAAGTCTAGCATCATCTCATATAGAATCTGCTTAGGTTAACATTTGACACCAGCATGCCAGCAGCCTCATTAGCACTTGACCAGATGGCATCAACTGACTTTCCAGATTGCAGGCATGCACTTGATATGCTTGTCAAGGGACAGAGTTGTCTGACTATCACTGACACAAACACACAAGGGAGTCTGTGAATAAAGGTAAACTAGGACTAAAGTCTTTTGAAAAGCATGCAGCCTTGTATTTTTATGCCACAAATATCTGTCTTGTAGCTCAGTTGATGTAAAAACCATAAAGGGCTTTGACAGTGTTATCCTTTCACTCAAAGAATTTGCTTATGGGGCCATCACAGGCTTTGCATTTCATATAGTTCAAAAGGGCTTGCAACAAGAGCCAAGAAAAATCTATAGCCAGCTGGCAATGCCTGGGAACATTTGGAATCTTTACATCCAGTTTACTAGATTTCTCCTCCCCCACTTGCCCCCTCCCAGTGCTTCAAAAGAAACTCGACTGACATTTTTATTAGTATGAAGAGATCAAACCTGAGTTACATTTCACCATGAAATAGGAAACACTGTCTACCGAAGTCTGCTGAGGATCACCTCTTCCTGCAGAGGTTACACAGTCCCAGAAGACTCACCACCCTCTAACTAAAGATAGTTAACATCTGGTAAGCCTCCAAATACTCCCCAGACTGCTTCTTCCAACCCACACCAGCAAAGATCTATTCACACAGGCTGCCATCTATTGTAGCAGAAGGCTTAGTAATGTGTCTGACTCAAGACTAAAATTATTTTGAGGGGACTGGAGGGGGTGGAAATTCCAATCTGAGTAACATCCATTTTAACAATGACAACTTGAATTCAGAAGTTTTGGCACTCCTGCTGTAAGATCTTTGACA
>VYZS01075070.1:1524-18567 GCA_013400695.1 Neodrepanis coruscans | reverse complement strand
GGTCAGGAATGCTGCATGCCTGCATTGACACAGCAGCACTGATGTGGCAATGCTGGCAGGATGGAACATCCTGGGCTCCCAGGTGTAGCTGGAGTGCCAGCTGGAGAGCCCCTGGCAGAGCACAGGTGGAGCAATGGGGTCAGAAGCACCCCAAAAGGCAGCGCCGGGCAGGGAAGTGATAGTAGTGGTGGCTGGAATGAAGTGGAGACTTCTCCCACAGGTAGCATTGGCTGTGGACGCAGGCAACTGCGTGAGCAAAGTGGAAGCTGCAGTCACTCCGGGAAGGAGCAGAGTGGAAAGGCAGAATCAGGACCTCCTCACAGAGGCTGTTTCCGAAGCAAAAAGAGAGAGATGGAGGCAGCTGCAGCCCAGGACAAAGAAAGCAAGAAAGCAGCACTCCTGGCTTCTTTATATTGTTCAGTTTTTGCAGTAACTCCCCTAGAAAACTCTCTTCAAACCTGCTGCCCATGCTGAAGAGGGTACACTTTCAATACATTCTGAACTCACTGCACTGTGAAGTACTATGTCCCAGTGTACGTATGTCCCATTTACACGGCCTTTCAAAAAACCTCAGGAGGGAAAAATTCAGCAAAGAAATTCAAACTACATTTATCTACTATGGTCAGCACACAGTTGCTGAGAAATATTGAACTGTATTACATATTTCCTAACACTACTATTTCCTATGAGCGATACCAATACTCATTTGGAAAGGAAAATAAAGATCAAAAATGGTTTCCCTTTTATTTTACTGAAAATATTTATTACTAGAATAGTATGAATAAAAAATTCAATACTTTCAAGAGATCATTTCCAAATGCATCTATAAATATTTTCTTTATTTCAGTTTCTAGCCACACAATGACAACATTCCAGAAGAAAACTGAAAATGTTTCTGTACTGTATGAAGATTTTATTGCAGTTCCATTACAGCTGCCTTCTTAATCACTATTCCTTCAGTAGAAATGAATGTGTGATAAAAGCTATTCTTGCTTTCAAGAAGAACATTTTTTGAAACAATATAAATTTTATCAAAAAAGGATAAGACTTTCACATTTATATATATATATATATATATATATATTTTAATGTAATTTTAAGCTTAATTAAATGGTAAAATGAATTCTGAGTTCATGGTAAGTAGCTAAATGAAACAGAATTTTTTAACCACAACTATAATACTACATGTGTGCGGGAGTGTTCACTTTTTTCCCTAGGCCTCCACATACAGTTTTGAATCATGAAGCCTGCTTATTGAATTGACGTGCAGTTGACTCTGCAGAGACATATGACTTAGTGTCACAACATGCATTTTTTTTTTGTAATGTGGTTCTTTATCCTCAGCATTTGAACTCATTCCACCATCACATTTCAGGAAACTAAAAGAAGGTTCAAACTCAACCAATATAAACTGGCTTCAATAATATGGCCTACAGGTTAAAGCTTTAATATTCTAATTCTAGCTTGCCAAGCTTTGGAACTGACAGTTGGTATTAAGCATTTTGATACTTATAGATTCTTATTGTTAATATGAATTTCATCATAAAAGCTTTAATAATTGCCTCCTTTAACTTCATGATCACAAAAAGTAACAGACTGCATCTTATATGCCTATATCTAGAGTTTCTATCTTTTTTCATCAATCACAACAAACTAATTCTAAATAATGAAGATGTATTGTCTCCTCTTGCATGTGTCTTAATCATCATTGAAAGTGCCAGAGACCGATTCATGTTTAAATATGGAATCTGAGACACAGTAAAGTCTGAAGGATGTGCTTTATACTTCTGCACTGCTAAAAATTTACCCTTAAGGGGAATTTCATGTTGACATTTTCAGCATCAAAACTGTGCTCACCAAGCAGAGGAAACTAAGGCACTGAATTTCTGGTTAAATGAAATTGATACAAAAAAACCCAACACTTACTCAAATTTGAGCAGGCTTTTCTATTATTATGAAATTTTGCTAAATTAATTTCTGTAAGAGATAAAGTTTGCACAATTTGGATTTATTATTTTGCATAACATCTGAAATGAAAATGAATGAAAGTTGAAAAATTGTGTATCAGTGTATATCTGACACAAATCCAATTCTGAAACTGATAAAAATATTAAACAACTCAACACTTGGTACAAATTGGGCTCCTTCTCCACACCACCACCTACCCACACACCTATTTTTAGGTTCCCTTTGGTTTTTCGTTGCTATTAATTCTGTTAAAGAAATTTCTTACATTTGATAAGGTGATAGGATTTCAGCCTAGGAAATTATATTTATTCAAGATTTTCAATCTTAACGAGGTAGGGTGCACAGAGAATCAAGAATCCTTTAACTGTGAAATATAAAAAGAACACTTCTCTAAGAGACTTCAGAAATAGATTTGTATTTATTAGATTTTATTTAAAGAATGTGAATTTTTTCTGAGAAAAAATTCAGGTTTATTAATTTGGGTAAAATACATTACTGCATCTTAACTATTTGTACTAGGAAAAAACAACACATGAAAATGATTTTATTATATCCAATAAAAGTAGTTTATATTTCATTTAAGAAAATGACATGACCTAGTTCACACTTTATTTTGTTAATGATTTTAAAAAACAAGGGAAAAAATCCTTCAAAAAGAAAACTTTTTTTCAAAATAGAATTTTGTTGTTAGTATTCACTCAAATAGATAGACACTTCCTGTGTGCCATCACTCATTTTAGACTGTGGTATAGTAGGTGACACCATACTTCACTGATATCATGAAGAAAAAATCACTCAGAAGACTGAAACCAAACAAATAGGTGCCTGGTTCAAAATGTAACAGAGAGAGAATTAAGAGAAGAATTTATGCCATAACAATGGTCCTAACTCTGCAATTGATGTACATAATATAATGACCCTTTCTATGTCTACAGACTATGAAATAACATACAGCTGTATTCTTCTCAGTATCTAGTACTCTGAAAAGTTCTCTTGCATTCTTTAAATAATGAAACATGAATCCTTGTCATATAACAAGGATGTATAATTGGAGTTGTAACACTACTCTTCTACTTTTATTAATAGATGGATAGAAATATGAAGAAATACCTCAAAATGGTATCTAGCTTAGCAAAAGCCTTATGGTGTTTCACTGAAAGATAAAGATTTATATTTCTCAGCACTCAAGCTCCAATAGTAGACCAAATTTTTACTTTATAACAAAGAAAAGAAAAAAGAATGAGCATGGTATATTAAGTCTAAGTGCCATTACAACCATTGGGCCCTTCATTATTCAGAACTGTTCTAACACCTAGAAATCTGTAATCAGCATTTCTGTTGTCTCTTCTCAGTGGCTAAAAGGAAAAATTAAAAATAATCTTATTTCAGATGCAAATTCCTAACTAGTGTTATGTAAGGGTTACTAAAGTGTTGCTAATATCAACAGAACTTATGATGTAATTTATCAAAGCTTAAAATAATTTGTCTATCCAGGGAACATTGATAGGTCACAGTGACGTCTTAAATCTACCTGCCTTCCCTGCAATCAGAAAAAGAAAAGCCGTAAGAGTTTTGTCATACTGATGTGTTTGCAGGGAGGGAATATTGTGGATAAAATCTGACAAGTAGTTAACAAACACATTACTGAAATTTGAAAAGCTGAAAATATCAAATATTCCTGAGTGACACATGCTGTACTAAACTGACTACAATAATCATCCAGATTTCCAGACACATAGGAACCTAGGATTACTGGGAAACAGACATTGAACATGTATGAATCAACTGCTCTGTTTATATGATATAAAGTTGATGTGCAAGTACAGAACAAATCTGTTGCCTCTGTGATTCAGACTTTTTACATATGAAAGCAATCATAGATTTGCATTTTGAGAATTTGCCAAGAGAGCCTGAAAGACAAGTTTTTTTAGATAGACACTGAAGGATATTGTTGTAGCAGTTAAATCTGAAATGACAATTCAGCTGATAAAAATAATAGATGTACACCAACTTACCACCTCACCACAATGTCCTTACAGTGCAGTCAATGAATGGAGGATTAGAAGTGTAAGACTCTTCAAGATTTCCCTGAAATAGAAAATCAGAGATGTTTTATTTACTTTTCTACAGCAACACCAGTAAATTCTGGAGGGTTCAGTAAATAGATAATAGATAATGATGTTACATAACTTCTGCAACTTCTGTCATTCAAAGGCAGCAAAACAAAGTTGAATTTCTAGAGCAACACTGACATAAAAGAGTACAAATCACAAATGGTCATATATTAAATTATTTAGGTATTTTTATTGAAATTATTATTATTATTTGATTGAAGTGTTTATGAAACAATTGTGTTTCAAACACATTGTCTTAATTATAAAAACTTCTCTTGCTGTTACTGTGCTAGACCAACTCATTTTCAATGTATTATTTTTAGTGCAAAAATGTTGTTTCATAACTGAACTTATGCTATTAACTCTTTTAGTATCACCAAACCCTGCAGTACTTGCTTTGTATGTTGTTTGGTAAATTATCTTTGGTTTCTGGAAACAGAACTGTAGCCTTCTCAAGACTAAAATTATCTCTTCATGTATCACAAAGTTGTGTCAGCCTCTACCATTCAACTCACTCATTTAACTCTCTCACTAGAAATCAGGCTTAACAAGTCTGCACAAACCGTATGATATTCAGCTAGGCCAAATGCAAGGCCCTGCACCGGGGTTAGGGCAGAGAACAGGTTGAGATAAGAAATATTTGGAGGTATTGACTGATGAGAAGAAAAACCACAATCCAGCAATGTGCACTGATTGCTCAGAAAGCCAACCACAGCCTGGACTGCATCAAAAGAAGCATGGCCAGCAGGTTGAGGAAGGTGATTCCCCCGCTTTGCTCTGCTTTGCTGTTATGAGAGCCCCATCTGAAGTGCTGCATCCAGGTCTGGGGCCCCAACACAAGAAATATATGGACCTGTTGAAAGAAGTCTAGAGGAAAAACACTAAGTTGACAATAGGACTGGAGCATCTCTTGTATGCAGATAGGCTGAGAAAGATGGGGTTGCTTAGCCCAGAGAAAAGAAGGCTTCAGTGATAATTTATAACACTTTCTAGTATCCAAAGGAGGCTTACAAGACATCTGGAGAGGGACTTTTGACATAGGCATGTAGTGATAGGACATGGGGGAATGGCCTTAAGTTGAAGGAGTGTAGGTTTACATTAGATATTAGGAAAGGACAAGTTGCCCAGAGAAATTTTGAACTCCCAATCCCTGAAGGTGATCAAGGCTTTAGTGAAGGAACCAGATGAACTTTAAGGTCCTTTCCAACCCTAACCATTCTACAAGTCTAAAATTCTATGATCTTTCTGTAAGAAAAGGCTGAGAAGAGTGGTACTGCTCAGTCTGGAGAAGAGACAGCCCAAGGGGAAACTCATCAATATATACAAACAACTGAAGGAAAGAACTGAAGATTCATCATATATAAAGAACTGAAGCAAAGGAGACGGAGGCAGGCTCTTTTCTTTGTCCAATGACAGGACAAGAAGCAATGGGAACAAATACAGAAAGGTTTGTAAGAACGTTAGAAAACAGCGTTTTTACTGTGGGGGTAACTGAATACTGAAGCAGCTTGCACAGAAATGGCAATGGAATACCCATTTTGGAAACACTGAAAAGCTATCTGGACATGGTCTTGGGCAAACTGCTCTCAAAGGCTCCAACATAGTAGAAATGTTGGCCAAGATCCAACCTCAACCACTCCGTGATACTGTGATATTTTATTCACAGCACTTAAGAGTTTGCATTTTATCCACCCACCTAGGCAGACTGGGATTGATAGCCACCTTTCACTTTTTTATATATCTCATTGGTGACATTCAAAATTCACAATATCTTTAAATGATGTAGGAAAGAATAAAAGTAAATAGCGATAAAGGACTAATAGTGATCAAGAACATTTTACTCTAAAAAATCTCTTCCATTAAACTTTAAAAGAAACTAGTCTTTTTGTACAGTAACAGTATAAGTGATTTAATTTTTTAATGCACTACACACGCAACACAAAGACAGTTGTTGAAAATAGGCAGGTAGAGAATTTTTGTTAAAAGAAATACGAGGGACTACAAAATGCAAGGAGAACATGTTTCGAGCATTTATTTAATCTGATCTTGTAGTACCTTTAAATGTGGTGCAACACGGTTATATATGACAATGAAGTGAGTTAATAATTTTGAAGTCAGAAGCATTTCAATATCTACTTTATTTTCCACAATCACACTGGAAACAGAGTGACACAAATACAGAAACGATAACACTGTCAATGCTGAAGACTGAATGACAGTTCAAATTACTACCTTGAATACACATTTTTTACATTTTCACATTTCTGCATTTACTACAGAGATTTTTAGGCTGACACTATGTACTAGTTAACATTTCCTTTATGTATACTAAAGCAACATTTTAATTTTCTTTCACTTAGTTTGCTTAATTAATCATCGTATCACAGGAATGCTGATTAAGCAATATGAACTCCTAAAATATATTCTGAAAACTGGTGTACAAACCAATGATCCTTTTCCATAAACATATATACAAATATAAGATTCTTACATTCTTTCAATTGGTTCCCTTTGTTACTCTAAGCTATGTATTTTAGCTATTTGTATTGAAATTTTCTGGTTACAATTACATGGGCTTTTATCACTTGAAAATTACGAATTTGTCCAGTTCACTAAAAGAATATTTTCATGTTCCATATTTTCCCTTTCTGTTAATACTTCTATTTTTCTTCAACTAGTACATAAAAAAAGCAAACAAAAAACAAACAAACCAACAAACAGTAATTCTAGCCACAAAAAGTAAAAATAATGCCTAAAATATATTCTTATAATTTTGATTTGGTAAGCACAAGTACAGCCCAGTTTCAATAGATTCATTTATTGTCATTTTCTTGAGGAGTAATAAACATGTTCTATGCACATTTAAAAGAAAGAGAAAGAACCACTGTAAAGCTGTGGTAGCTGGAAGAAGTTTTGTAAGGCTAAATTTTTCTTATGTCTGGGGGCATGCATGCCTTTCATGTCCACCTCCTCCTGCACTGGTTTTTGGTTTTGTTTTGTTTGGGGTTTTTTTGGTTTGGTTTGGGGTTTTTTGGGGTTTTTTTTCGTTTTTTTTTCCTGTCTACCATACCATGGCTTTTTTGTATTCTTACTCAATCTCTTTTGATAGTTTCATGGTTAGGACTCATTCAATTTCCATTCAGTATCATTAAGAATATCAGTATATAAGCAATGTTATGAGTCTAAATCACAGATGATAAAACCTCAAAAACTGGAAGATCGACAGCATGTCTGAATATCATAAGATAGCTCTGTAAAGTCCTCTATTTGGTTTCCTAAACTTGCAGACACAGAGATATTCTAATTACATGGAGAGAAGGGTGGTTACATTGCTACAAATATCAAGGGAATGATATTGTTGCACAGCCCCAGAGGTTCAATAAGCTAGTCTCTGCTTCAAAATAAAATAAAATAAAAAAAAGTTATAAAATTACTGGGGGTTTTGTTGTTGGTTTTTTTTTTTGTTTGTTTGCTTGTTTTTAGAAAAATACTTTCTCCTCCCAAAAATCTGTTGTGTCTCCAGAACATTTATTCCCTGCCTCTAATTATAAAATGTATGAAAGCAGATGTCACAGCCCCTGAAACTTGTTTCTAAGTCTGTGTCACAAAATCCCAAAAGCTCTGGAGAGAAAAGGCGTGGTCTCTGCAGAGTGGTTGACAGCATACTTTGGAGACAGAACTCCATTAGACTCTTTGTATTCATGGCCAGGCCTCTCTCAGGTTTGTCACTGGTAAATGGAGATGACAGTTTTCTGCTATGTCACTGACATGTCATGTAAATAAGTTAACTGAAAAATACTGTGAAAACATGTGAATCTATGTGAATGAATGTAAATAATTTATTAAGGCTAATTCTCTCATGGTTGTTCTTTAGTCTTCTTCATAATCACTCTGGTATTCAACTGATGAAAACGGACATTCATTGTATTTCATGCCTTAGGCAGGCAAAATTAAAAGATACCACGGAAAAAAGAGTGTATCTTCTGCTTTTCTTCTTCTGCCCTGTCCACTGTTTCTTCCGATAGAGTCCATGAGTCTAAAGAGCTTAGCAATGACAACTAAGAAACAAGAGTCTCATCTTCTGCAAGTTTACATTTTCAATGACAGCACGATAAATGTTACACCAGCACAGGGAAAGGGGCAGAAGCACATGAGTTGGAACTTTTTGTGATAACTAGATTGTAGCTTCTTTAAAAAACAGCAACAGCAACAACAATAACAAAAACCACAACCAAAAAAACCCCAAACCAAAACCAAAAAACAAGAAACAAGCAACTCTTTTCAGATATTTGGAATTCACAGCCAGGGACAGACAAGAACTCTTCATCAACTGAAAAGCCTATCAGGACAAAGGAGATTGTGTTTGAGGCTATTTTTTTTCAAAGGAAACAGTGTGGTTATATACATGGATATGGCACAGGGTAGGAGATGAGGTCCTATATGGACTCATGAACAAGAAACCACTTCTATGCTATAGAAAAGAAAGAAATTCCTATACCCAAAACAAAAAAGTAGTCAGAACAGAAGGAATTAAGTAACTAACCTATAGTCATACCAGCAGCTGACATGCTGGGAAAGCCTAGATCTGAGTAACTTCGTTTATATGCTGGAAACTGTTGCAACAGCATAGGACTGGCTGTAACATTAGCTATGTTCAGATTTAGATTATAAACAGGATGTAGAAACCTCTAAAAATGGAAGCACTGAGATAATAGAATATCGATTTCATTATAAGCAGAGTAGGGGAGTTAGAATGTGAATCATCTACAGACTGGAGGTACTTAGAATTAGTGTCACAGAGGAGGCTCAAGACTTCATCATTTCACAAAAACAAGAATTAAGGGATAAAAGACTGCATGTATTTTGGTATACAACCTGATGTCTCCTTTCACAGTTATTTGTTTTTCCCCATAGAATCGGAAAATGCTATTTTTATTTAGAAAATTTATTTGACAGAGATCATACTGTCAAAATTTGCTTTCTTATTAAGAGCAAATTTTCCTTGCTGACATAGTAACCGCCATCAACAGCATCATTCCAAGATGAGAGTACACAATGTTTACTACCTTCTTTAGAAATACTATGAACTTCAAAGATGCAACATAAAGAGGGTGAAAAAGTTTAGAGTAAAATATTCCCTATCTAAGTATTTCCATTTATCCAAGAAATAACATCTACAGATGTGCCTCTGGCTCCAAACAGTAACATACAAGAGAAGGAAAAATATCCACTCCTCAAATTTTAACATATCAAAAATCTAGGGCTTAATTTAGCTTAATTAGTTCCCTACAGAACAAAATTTAGTTTTGCAAAAACACCACGTAAAGCAGGGGAAAAGTGTTTTGTTTGGAAGCAGCCAGAGAGTTATTTCCCATTTCTAGAAAGAGTGGGTAAGTAGATAATAATGTAGATATGAAAGAAGACACTGAAATAAATTGATTAAGGATTTTGTATGTGTTGTAACTTATGAGAATAAAAGATATTTTTCCCTTAAATATTTTCTGCCTATTTACCTGATCCTTCATTCATGATCATTCCAGGCCATTCAAGGTCACCTATCTATGAGTCCAGAAAGCTGGTAGAAGCTGACGAAGCTAAGAAAGGCCTATTAAGACCTCTCATTTGCCTAACCTCATTTTCACCAACAGATTGAGACATAGTCTCCCTCTTAATGGTATGGCACATGCAGGCAGCCTTCCAGGAATGACTTTACAGCTAAGTAAATCAATGTTTCTCCTCCTGTGAAGTCATTCTCAGTAGTATCGTTATTAAGAGGTTGCACAATGAAGAATAATATCAAGAAATGTGTCATTGTCCCAGTGGGAATGTAGTAGCATAGGAAGAAAAATAAAGGGTTTTCAGGCTGCTATTTAGTCAAATTTTAAGCTCTAGTAAACAGGACCCTGAGATAGATAAAAGAAAAATAAGTTTAAACATTTGTTACCTATTAGAATAGCATTGGAATAGTTTTACCTTGCATTTGACAATGTTTGACAATATTTATTTCAATGTTGCAGCAAACCCAAACTATAAAAAGAGCTCCTGAATCATAGGGGAAACAAATATTAATAGGGCAGATGGTACTGACCTCCTTTATGAAAATAACTGTCAGTAACATTAATATAAATGCTAGTATTTATTCTTAATGAGGCAGAAGTTCCTGGCAGACTTCTTAAAGGCTGAGGTGAAAGCAGCTACCAGAACCAATACAGGATGATACGGACTTGGGCAGCCCTTAAATCCTGACCAGATGCAGGACCCTCCCCCTGCCTGGGTCCACTGAGGTCCAGCCAGGACCATTCCCACCTCTGAGTGCCCCAGCCCACACCTGTTCTGCCCATTTCCTAATGACACTGCTGCAGGACAGGCCTGGCCTCCCCACCACCCCCTTGGCTCTTCATCTTGCTCTTCACTGCACTGCAATGCACTGCACAGCTCTGCCCGGCCTGGTATGTCTACAGCTCCCAGATTGTCCTCCCATCAGTATTCCCACTCCCACAGCACCTTCCTAAGCTCCAGGCCACAGGTAGAGCTTGCCAAAGGACAAGCCATGGTGGAAGACTCCACAGATATGCCAGAGTCTGCCCTGTAGCCCAGTCTCTGAGTGCAGTGGAGCCAAGGACTCACAGCAGTACTAGCAGGCACAGTCAGACACCATGGGGTCTTGTTCCATGGCTGTGACAATGCTTCTCCCTGTGATTCCTCTAAAGCCAGCTGCAGCAGCAGCGCTTATCTGAGGGCCTGGGGCAGTGTCCACAGCTGCAGCTGAGCTGGTCATTAGGCTCATTTTTCCTCCTGGTCTCTGTCACTGGGAATCTCTAGACTGACATTTCTCTCTTTACCCTCCTGTCGTCTGGGGAGCCTCCTTTTGCCTCTGTGCATGACTTAATTCCATAACCCAGCACTGTTCCTGGTTAAAATTTCCAATGTGTTATAAGTTCGATTATGGTCTTGCTTCTCCAATAAAAAATTTACCTGAGGCTTTTTATTTCAAGTATTTCTGGTATTTGGAAAAATATCACATAATGATGAGGGAGGGTTGTCATCAGCTTGTCTCTTAATTGTTCTATTATCAGGGCACTACTGAATTACTTCCCATATTAACTTTATTGTTTAACAAATTCTGTAGATTTATATACTATCTAGTCAGTAAACTTTCTAAGGTGAAAACTGTTGACATAGATTTTCTCAGAGTAATAGGCATAGATGACATCACAGGAAAACCAGCTATTTTACGTGAGCTAATTCTTACGCCTGGGAGACAACTGTGGTAGGGAAAACAGTGTGTATACGTAAAGGTTATCTGTAATAAAATTCACCAATCTTTTTAGTATAATTAAGAACTTAGTAAATTAAATGCATATATAAATTGCCTCCTGTTACTGTCTTTTTTTTTCTCCTGCTTAAAAATATTTTGTTTCTATAGCTAGTTTTGTTTTCTATGCCCTTTTTTTAAATTCAGTTCTTGTATTGTTTCTTTTACACATCTAATGGATACAAGCAGTACCCTACAACATTTGGTGTTTATGTACCTATTAAATGTACTACTTTTGATCAGTGCATTTTTCAAAAATCCAAACATACGAACGGAATTTCCCAATTCAAAAACTTTTGATGAGTATTTGAAAATTGAGATCCTCATTTTAAGTTCTTTGAAGTGATCATGTGGTCCAGTACTAGCTGAGTGAAGCCAAAGTTCCAAGGACAAGTTTACAAAAGAAAAGAGAAAGTTCTATTTTACCTACTCCTGTCATTCTACATCATCTCTCAACTGTATCCTAACCCTTCCTCATATAACACATTTTTACAGGCAATTGATACAGGTGATCTTAGATCACAGATGATAGCAAATGTAGGCAAAGCACAGTTTGCTTTATAGAGATTAAAAATAAAAATATGAAACAAGAAAACTAACAATTAAACAGTTATATTCATGTTACAAAGTTAAAAAGATTATTCTGTGGTTACCTTCATGCTGGTACATCCATTCTACATGCAGAAACTATCAGCAGGTAATTTAAAGCTTTTTCAGAGTACTTTTACGCAAATTCATGTTTTCTAATGAAGTCCTTTAATCATATTTGGTTTAAAAATACAATATCCTTTTAGGCCAAACAAAAAACCCTCAAACTTTCCAGCAAATAAAATGCTTTGTAGTATTAATCATCTTGTTGAAATATGGATTATAGATGAATTGTTTAAAGTAAGCACAATATTTTTTATCTTCATATTTGTCACTAAATAAATTCAGAATACATTAAGATTGTCTTAGACTTCTGTGTCATTAGCCAGCTTCAGCTTTACTTACAAGTTCTTAAACAGCAAATAAGAAAGAAAATGGTGGAGGCTTTATCCATATAATCCTTTGATTATATATGTATTTTTGTTAATACTTCTTATGTGTAACAATAATTTAATTGTAATCTGATACATCTGACTCCTGGAATGGCTTATTCATGTATTAAGTAATGGTTAAACAAGTAGTTCCATGAAGAGGGATTATGATCAAGTTAAGTCTATGCATAGCTGAAGAAACTGTAGGACAATGCCACTGTTTACTGCTGTCTCAGTAGTTACACTATTTTTTTCAGCAGAAGAAGAAAAGAGTGACTGTAACACATTTAAAATAAAGTCAGTTCATTATTTATGGAAAGCTGCAGCATACACTCAAGTTTGTTTTGTTTAAAATATTTGTTTGACAGTGTCCCTTAAACAGGAATACATTGTGATCTGTGGATAAAGAATAATGCGTGAATAAGACTCTCCTTTAAGGAGACTGGGTGTATCCTGTCCGATACCACTTACACCACGAATGTGCCAAGTAAGTAGAATTGCTGGGAATGACCAGTCCACTGCAAGGAAATTCTTACAGATGCTGAGTAAAAGCCACGATAGCTTCAGCTTTTTGAAGCTGCAAAGTGTGTTTTAATAGTCGAGCCTATCACCTGAATACAGATTTAACTACAATTTTGAAACACCTTTTTTTATCTGCATTGTCAACATGACAAACTAATTGTGACATATAAGAGTTATGTGCCTTATCCTGGCTAGTTTTAGACGGCTGAGTGATAACTGTTGTGTTTGGTCGTCTTGAAAATTAAAAGTGGAAAAGAATAGTCTGTGTAAGCAATTCAGCTATCACCTGGAAAAAAAAAAAATCAACGTTTCTTAAGAGGAATTTCTGCTTGAAATGACTACAAATTTTTAGTCACATTTGGGGTAGGTGGAGAGTTACTGCCATCTGCTGGAAGGATTCGTTTCCTAATTTGACTTCAAAACAAACAAAAGAGTTTTTTTGGTTTATTGTTGTTTGTTGGGTATTTTTATAAGTAAAGTAATGAAAGATTACAACTATTATCATGACTGAAATTTAGTTGCTTAATATCTGTGCAACCATCTAAATGCTGATTTTTCTAATTACATCAAGAGTGTAAAAATATGAACAGATGGACCTATATGTAGGCATAGGAAGATGTGTAAGAAATGAGGTAAGGAAAGCTTTGCATAATCTTTATGATTAAAATTCCTACATTCAGGATAAGTTGTTAACGTTAATTGTAATTATATTTTTTCTGAAGAAGACTTATAAAGAGATGATATGTCAGAAATGCATTCAGATTTAATGCATGCATGGGCAAATACTGTGCAAAAATTTTGTTTAGAAATGACAAAAAAGATCAAGACATTTTCGAAAAACATCTTCTCTTTAATTTTATGTAACAATTCAGTGAATTTGTGACACATTTTTGAAAAAAATTGAGACATTTAGAATCAGTTTGGACAAAACTGTTCCTTGTAAATAATGTGAAAAAAAACACGTAAGGCAAACTCAATCTCTTACAGCATAAACAACTTACAATTTTGTAATAGAACTTTGTATTTAGCTCCTCGATCTATTTTGCAAAGTGTTTGGTGTAGTTAGAAGTCATGCATGGATTGGAATAACAGAAACACTTATATTTTCTATACCTTCTGGTCATAGCCATCTTTCACTACTACTTAAGAGGCAAACTTGCTGACTTGTTAAAGCCACTAGTCTGTGCTGTTGTATAATTAATCGGTATTACAGTCAATTTCTTAAAAATATGGTTATAATTGTTTTCATAAGGATGTTTTGTATTGTTAACTAATGCCTACTAAATATTTTGGGCAAATTTTAGCTTTCATTATTCCACTATATGCTATATAATGAAAATCTTGAATTAGAAAATATATGCAAAGCATCATATTTTTTTACTTCCATTTTGATCTTCTACTAGAGGTAAAAAATTGTATTAGTCTAGCAGAAGTATTAAATCTTTAAGCTAGGTACTCCAATAATTCAAGTATGAAATAGGAAGACTACTTATTGATTAAAACAAAAGTTTGACAAGGATGTTAATGCTATTTGGAAACCACTATAATAATACTTCCACTATAATACTACACTTCCACTATAATAAAAACGTTTTCAGGGGCTGGGGAGAAAAGAGTCCCTAGGAGATATTTCTGGAAGATATAAATTTTAATTGGATCAACCTCATTCGAATGATAAAATCATTATTGATACCGTCACAGTAATAACATATGGGCAAAACATGATTTTCTTCTTTCAATTTCTGTCTTTTCACAAACTTTAAACTGATTCTTGCTATATTTTAGCAACAGAGTTAAAGACTACAGAATATTTTTGTTAATGTAACTTTTAGCTTTACCCTTTCTTTTTCTCCTATGGACTTATCTGTATTAAAAAATAAGGGACAATAAAAAAGATCATATAAATGTGAAATAAAGAAGGTATAAATATGAAAAAATATTCTTATTTCTGATTAAAAATATGAATATTACATTCTACAACAAAGTAAATTCTTTGCTGATGACACTATAAGCAGAAACTTACACAGAAAACTTATACAGAACTTTCACAGAACGGATGACAGCTGTTTTCTGTTATGATCTCTGCAGATAATATCCTCATCAAAAGGCTTTTTTTGTTGCAATGCCTACAATAATGCAATAATGTCTACAATATCTATAGTCTATAACTATTTCCACTTCCCCTGTAAGTTACCTTTGTCTGTGAAAAAGATAATTCTAAGAGGTATTTTACTTATATTTTTAGTTTTGAGGGAAACAAAAGTATAAATAATCTTTAATGTAGAAATCCCAGGAAATATGTGTGCTCATCAGATGCTTGTGAATCCTGCAAAGCAATTAAACTTTTCTATCACATCATCATTTTGATTCCTTGTCAAAACAAAATACGACAGGAAGTCTATAGTAGTCTATATGGATTACTTAGTTAAATTTTATACACCGCGATTCTCTTTTTATTTTTTTTCAAAACCACAGTTGTTCCTGTCACACAGAACCTTATCTTTAGGAATTCAATAAGCTCAAATTACAGGCAAGCAATCTAAAGCATTTTGCAGTTAACAGGTAGATCAAATATTCATGAAAATGGGTAATTCAGTTTTAAGTATACATGGACAGTTTTTTTCCATGGTTGTTTTACTACCCATTTTAATTTGTCATATGCACAGGCTATACCCTACTGGGTTTACATGGGAACACTTTGATAATGGGAAGGTTATAAAGATGTCTCCTGTGAGGAGCTACTAGAAGCTTTCCTCATGTCCAATAAAGCCAATGCCATCCAGGTTCAAGATGGAACTGCCACTGGCCAAGACAGACCCCATCAGTGACGACAGTAGTGCTGTTGCCAGCAAGAAGTGAGAATATGTGAGAGAAACAGTTCTGCAGACACCAAGATCAGTGAAGTAGAGAGTAGGTTCTCCATGAACTGAAGCAGAGATTATCGTGCAGCCCATGGTGAAGACCATGGTGAGGCAGGCTGTCTTGCTGCAGCCCTTGAAGGCCCAGGGTGAGGAAGATAACCACCTGGAACTCCCAGAGGATCCCACATTGGAGCAGGTGGATATGTTCAAAGGTAACCCATGGGAAGCCTGTGCTGAAACAGGCTCCGGATAGGACCTGTGAGCATGTGTAGAGGGAAACTCACACTGGAGCAGGTTTGCTGGAAGGACTTGTGAACCCCCCAGGAGACCCACAGTGGANTGCAGCCTGTGGGAGGGACTCACATTCAGAAAGTTCATGGAGGACTGTCTCCTGTGGGAAAGACCCACACTTCTGCAAGTAGGAGTCTGAGGAAGAAGTGGAAGAGAGAAGGCGTAATGAAGCGGCCACAATCTCTATTCCCTATCCCCCTGTACCACTTGGGGGGAGGGGTTAAAGAAATCAGAAGTGAAATTGAACCCAGAGAGAAGGGAGGAAAGATTTGAAGTCGTTTCTCATTATCCTACTCTGATTTGATTGAAAAGAAACTAAATTAATTTTCCCCAAGTTGAGTTTGATTTGACTGTGACACTATTCAGTGAGTGATCTCTCCCTGTCCTTAACTTAATTCATAAGCCTTTTTTTTTGTAATTTCTCTCAGCTAAGGAGGGGGTGGCAAAGCAGTTTTGGTGGACTTTCAGCTAGGGTCAACCCACTACATGACACAACCTTTGCAAAAAGGCTTGGATGTTAATTTTATATACTTCTTTAAGGCCTTAATGATAGAGCTTTAATACCTGTAGTTGCATGGGAAACTCATCAGGTCTTAGATCTCTAATTCTTCCTCTGAAGTAAATTCTGTATAAGGTCAGGATCCACAGTGTTGCAGCGGAGCAAGGTAATAACTGGTTAGAGTACCAATTTTTTTGCTTTGGCAATCTGTGTAAACCTAAATGAAGTGAAGTAAGAGTATTTATAAATATTATGAACTATAAATTGTATGATAATAAAGTATTAAAAGCAAAATATGTCAGAAATACAGGTAGATTCCCCAGGCAGATTTTACTAGTTAGCTTTACTATGTTGTCACTTTCAGTCATGTGACAGTTGTGTACCTATCAGTTATATGAGGTAACAAAATGCAACGGTTTAAACCAACAGTATTAGTTTTGAGATATGTGTCTGT
>VYZS01075067.1:1856-23033 GCA_013400695.1 Neodrepanis coruscans | reverse complement strand
AACTTTCCTCCTCCTGGCCCTACCTGAACTCAGAGTTCTGTTCTCTCAGTATACGTGTATTTTCATGCTAATCAATGCTAATTGGGCTTACGCATGGATACTGAGGACAGAATGAAATCCCACAGTGTATGTAGGGTACGTTTTTACCATCATGTTATATCCAATTGGCATTTCATACCAGGAGGTTTCTGTTTGACCAGAAGTGTAGACAGTGACCAATTCAGTTGAACTGAGTACTGTAAGATGTCAGAAAAGTGTGTTTGACAATTATGTGGCAATTTTTTAAATATTTCCAAACAAATATTATTGGACAAATAACAGCCTATGCAGATGGTCCAACAGGGTAAAAACAAACAAGAGCATGTTTCCCACAAGGGTCCATAGAAGGTGAGAGATCACTCCCCTTCTGCAGGTGCAGGGGGAGCCCCTGAGTTTTCTGCGGTGACCCGCACACAGCACAGCCATAACTGGGGAAGCAGCTTCAACCTTCCCCTGGGTATCTACTAACCAGCAGATAAAACCAGTGCAAACATGGGTAAAGGAACACCCTGACAAAGAGCTGATTGCATGTTTTTCCTCACTGAATTTCCTGACTAGAGTCAGGGAAGTGATTGGGACTTTCTGAGTTAGTCTTTTCCAAAATTGCTTTTGTAGAAGAGCAATGAAATATCCTGTCCAGGATTAGGATTAAAGAAGGGCTAATTCATCCTTGAATTACATGGAGCATCCACCTCTATTTGTCAAAATGTTTTGAAGCATATAATTTCATCAATACGAACTATGAAAAAGAAAAATATGTAGAAAATCCTCCAGTAACCCAGAAACTGAAGAAAAGAGAGTGATACTAGAGGTAAAAATTGAGGTTTGAAGTTGAAAATACTTTAAAAGAAGGCCCAATAGAAAAAAACAGAGGACAGTTGCTACTTCAAAAGAGTCCTAAAGGCAACAACTGTCAGGAAAATCTGAACACCCACTTCAAGTCATCAAATCTTAAATTGATGGAAGAGTTACCTCCCCAGCCTCTCAACATTGGGTCCTCCAGCAGGTGAGACAGTGCACCTAAGGCCTGAAAGTTTTGCCTAAGTTAGTCCATGAGATGTCCTGAGTGACAAGCTCCCTTTCTGAGAGGTAGAATTTTTATTGGTTTCTAACACTGTAATTTTTCTATAATGGTATTTCAGCAGCTAGTTAATTAACCCAAAGAAAAAAAGATTTTTCAAAACTGTTTTCAGCACCCCCACCATGTAAGTCAGGAGTCAAGGGTCTCTCCTCCTTAGCTGAAAAAACTTCTAGTCCACTAACTTGACTAAGAGTTTATGCTTATATTGCCTTGAAGAGAAAATCCCACTGGGGAGCCCAAGCCCAAAACCTTTTGAAATATTCCCACTGTTTTCAATAGATTCTGGACCAGCTCTTGATCTATTTGAACAGAAAAGCTGGTAGTCAATGGGTTTTTTCCTTCTTTTAACATATTGAGAACAACGAACATAAAAAGAAATATATCTCCTTTGTGGTCTTCAGACCTTACTATGATAATGAGGATCTAGCACTGAAGATTTGATTTCTCTGAAGGTAATAAAATGAAAGTTGCCCTTCAATAAAGGAAAAATGATACTGCAACTTTACATTGAAAAGTATCTTGCACTGATAAATATATTTAAAAAAATTATATGTTTATAAAGTTATTAATTTGTAAAGGCAGTGTTACAAAATGTTCAGTTTATATTGTTTTAGATTGTTTCATAATTTTTAAAGTGTAAAATAACATATTTTTTTCTTTATTGAAAAACTATAAAAATCTTCAGTAGTAAAATGATTTCATTTTACTGGTATATTATTGCTTCATGTTTTGTACCATCATAAAACTTTGTGCAAATTTTTTTTACAGAAATTTTTATTTTCTATGACAATATGACACTTGTAAATTGTTGTTTCAAAATGAACAGCGAAGCCTTAACTTTAAATGACATTTGTATTCTCAAACATTGAGTAGCATAAAAAAAACACATAGAACTGAACTGTAACTTAAATTTCCAAACTATGACTACTACATTCCAAAGAAACAGTTGAATTAAACATTTTCATAAAATATCCCATAGCTGATGTATTTTATTGTACTAAAATGGATTGGTATTATCAAATGGCTGGTTTTATTTAGCATCTTGCAACAAGCATAATGTTTTAACCACAATTATGTTTGTTGGTGTGCAGCTCCAACAAACAGACACCTTAGTGGATTCATTTGTGGTTTAGGATAGAGGGTTTCACCTCTGCCTGTCCAGTTCTCTTTCCTTGCAGCAATACATGACACTACCATGACATGCCTAACTTCTAGCCAAACAGCAAGAATTTAGGAAGGCAAATCTGCTGCTGCTGCTCTTGGGCCATGTGAAACCCAGTGTGAACACCCAGTGTGAACCCTATGCAGGTGTTACATCTCCCCTGGGACTTGTTCTTGGGAGGAGGTGAGATGTCCAGTTTGGATGTGTTGCTCCACTGAGTCTCTGCCCTAGTGGTAAAGTTTGTACAGACAAGGTCCCTGCAAATTTCCACTGGAATCATCAGCACTTACCCAACCATGGCCAAATATCCCTTTGCAGAGCACAGGCTGCTGATGGGAGCAAATGCAGCCAGGGCAGCCCGTTGGGCCTGATTTGTCATTCAGTTGGGTGCTGAGCTGATCTGTAGAACAAATGCTCACATGTAGGTAGACCTTCAAAACGTTTGCATCAAGATCAGAAGCTTTAGATTGCACATTTCCTCCTTTATGCAATAAATTTTGTTTCTTTTTAATCCTAGCACTCTACACATTAAAGTTTGACAAATCTTTTCTTTACATTGCACATATGAACAAAGCACATACTGTCAGGATGTCATTAGGTTGAGTACAAACCTTTTACTTCAGCTACTTTACTACTCCTGGGAAAAAATATTGTACTTATAATCATATATTTGATCATTGCTAACACTTGAAAAAATGTATTGAATCATGCCTTCTTAAGAGAACAGCACTGTGGGTACCATTTTAAAACATGAGATGGAACTACAGCAAGTACCTGAGGAAAACTTTGCTTTCTGGTTGGAGTAGGGATTGCTCTCAAAATGTATTTGTGAAAGTTGTTGTCCATAGAATCACTAAACCTAAATTCCTTAGAAATGCACTTCACTGCACTCTGTTTGCTTTTGTCATACCCAGCCACAGGGCTCTTAGAGGTAAAATAAATGGCAATGGAATTAATTAGTGAAAAAAGAGATCTATAAAGTGAGGATGAAGTTCAGAAAAGAGAGACAAGTATTTTAAGTTAACAAAATTCTCTTTCATTAAGGGGAAATTGATTTGTCTAGAAGCTAACAAGTGCTTAGCACTAAATCCAAAGTTTTCCATACCAAATAGGCTGCATAAAGGATCTGAGTGCAACGGGATCTGAATTACATTTCAGAACACAACTCATAAACTTGAAAGAAAAAGAAGAGCAGATGGAAATAACAGATGGGTCAGCTACAGACAATCAGTGCCAGGAGTGCATAGCTCTGAGGCACAGGGTCATGGTCTGTAAAAAGGGTCTTTGGCAGATAGTGGTAAGCAAACTCCATTATTATCTCACCAATCAAATGTACCCTGATCCAGCAGCCACATAGCCACTCCCATTTTGTTTCCTTTTGGCAGGCCTCAACCTACAATTGCACAGCAAAAGGCAGAGGCACAGGGGAGGGTGGGCGCAGCAGCACTGATGATTCGGTGCAGCCCACTGGACCATGGAAATGATAGCAGTGCTGACCTGTGCAAACCTGCCCACTGGACTGAAGCTGCCAGTCCCAATGGAGATGAGGGCTCCTCCATCCTCATAACCTATCTTTTATAATGCATATGAAGACTTAACAGGTGCTTAGTAACCTAATTGACTCTAATTGACCCTCATAAACCTTTTCTTATGTATAACTAGTCCATTTTCAGTTCAGTTCTTCTAAACTAGTTTGCCAAAGTCAAATATCAAACTTGGGTTTGATTTTCAGATCATGGCTTCTGGACATTAGATCCCAGAAGTGACTCGCTTCCCATTCCTTAATTGTCCTGTCCTTTACAATGCATTATACCTAACAGCATATTGGTTCAAGCAACATTAATTCATTAGAGCTTTAATTTCTTCTTTTATACCATTTTATGCCTCAAGTCACCCATAACCACAATGTTATCTACAAGAGCCTGTTAAATTATAACAGAGTGTATCTGATTTTTTTTGCCATAGCTGTTTTATTTGCTGATTAGTCCCCCTGTAGTCCCTAATTGCTTTTCTACAGTAGGTCAGTTCTCTATATATATTTCCTTTCTCATAGCTACACACAATCAAGCTCTAATCTTATCACCTCAGGACTGATGGTGTCTCAACATTTATAACTGAAAATCTCATTAAAAAATCTTCTGGTATTTTTCACAGATGGATGGAGTCTTATCATGTGTCCAAACCTAATTCCATCTTCAATAATCATATTCTCCTATTTAAATTTACATTGTCTTTATTCATCTCTCAGACATTTGATTCATGTCCCTGTCACTGTACTGCATTACTATGCACTATGCACTCTGTTTTATTACAGAGAGTTGTGTTTCCATAATGGGTGAGGTGAGTCTGACTGAAAAGGGAATTGCAATGTTACTGGAGCACTGTTGATACCAGAGAGAGAGGTTGGGTTTTGCTCTCAAGCACAGAAGGTAGGGAGAAGGTGTGGCAGGGTTTGGCAGGTGCTGCCATGATAAAGACTAAGGAATTTAACAATGAGAGGCTAGAGGATGAAGGATTTGCCTGAGGAAACAAGTACTTCAGGTGACATGAGCTGCAAAGAGAATTACCAGAAAAGCCCCTTGTTCAATTTTTCCCTGACAAGAGAAAAAAAAAAAAGGAAAAAACACCTTTACAATTCTCAAAAAATATCTGCATTTTTAAATCCACAGGCATGGAAAAAGGGAGTGGGGGTACCATCCTACCTGTTAGTTAAACCTAAATAGTGGGTTACTAAACTCAGAGAGGCAATAGATGTGGATGTGTCTTTGAAGACACAGGCAGCATCTCAGGGCTATAAGATTGGCATTCTTCATGCATTGTTTTCATCTTCAACACCTTTATTTCCTTTCCTCTGTAACATGTTGTTTTATGCCACTTGTTTCACAAGTAAATTGCCTGAGCTTAACTACTGGTTTTTATGATTTCCTCCTGTTAATATATTTTTCTGCAGTGCAATTTATGCTTCCCTCGCTGCTCAAATACTTTTATATATTTTAGGTATGCATAGCATGAAATAAGCCCACACAGTGCCACACATATAATATGTCAGAAGAGAGAAGAGCCCACTTTGTCCTACATCTCCTCTTCCACATCCCTGACAGGGATGTGTACCCCATGTCAGAGCCCCAGACACTACTCCTTTAATAGATAATCTACCTTTCAGGGAGTGTCTATGTTTTCTGACAAGGTGCCTGATATCTGCATAAATATTGATATCAATCTTCTTACTAACTATTTACTTACTAGCTTCGTAACTGTTAGCATACCAAAGTGGATCAGTGGGGCACTCTCATTTTGCCTTTTGAGACTACTAACTAGACCCCAGTGTTTTATCTCTCTTTTTAGCTTTCTAATCTGTGTTAACCTTCCATGTTTCCCATAGCTCAATCAAAAAAAATCAACCAAAAAAAAAAGATAGCTCTGTCCAATTTCTATCCTGTGACTGAAAAAATCCATTGAATATGTAAAGAAAAATAAATTTCTTTTTTATTTTGAAATGTGTTTTTATGGAGTGAAGACGAAAGTCACCAGAGGTAGTATTTGAGGTGTCTGAAGCATTAAGGAGACAGCCACTGGCGCCTTCTAAAAATTATCCTGTAACATCTGGAAAGGCTTAACAAGTCTGAAAATTTATGAGAATACAGGATTATCAAAGTAGGGAGGCTGTGAAGATGTTGATTTACTCCAAGCATGGCTGACAAAATGGAAGAAAAGCAGGAAAGTACTTTATGCTAAGAGTAGATCAGAAAGGACCTTCTTATTATCGGTTCTCTTAGATTCTCTTTTAATCTGTCCTCAGAAGATGAAAAGCAAAGCAAGGAACGAACTGAAACAAAAGTCAGTCCCACCTACAGCTCATGTTAACTAATGCATCATGCAGATCTGAGGCCGAGGCAAGGAGAGACTGAGTGCCACCACCCTTTGTGTGAAAGATCAGTGACTCTCAACACCAACTCCTTTGCATGTTCTCCCAATGGTTACACACAGGAAGCAATACCACTTCATACCCATTGCCCACATTTCAAATGTAATTTTCTTGCTGTAGACTGTATTACCTTCCTTTTGCATTCCTTTGGCCTTTCTTCTTCTTAAGAGGACATCTGCCAACTAAGCCATGTTTTCCCAGACTCTGTCTTGCATAGTGCAGGGCACCTCAATTCCCATTTACAGCTTGGAAAGTCCAGCGTGGGACCAGACCTGCCATCCACTCAGCTGATGCTGGTCTACTGCCCCAGCCTCTCCTGGCTTGCTAGTTGTTTTGCATCATTATTTTGTTTGCATTAGGAGGTCATTGAAAGTTCACTTGAAATCTAGACTCTTATTTCAGTGCCATAATCTGCAGGCAACTAAGGATCATCTTTGCTACTTTTAACAAGTCTTTTCACAATCTCTTCTCTTTTCTTCATGAGTACTGAGGTCTTAAAGTGGTCAACTTAAAACCATATATCTTGATAAAGTGACTGAATTACCGCTGCTGAATGGTGGGCCATTATCTTCAATTAGTTTATGGCTCTTAATAGCCATTATTGCAAAAGATGGATTTCTCTATAGCTAAGTGTCTTACCAAAGGTCCTGTTAGTACTCTTGCTTATGAAAAGTTAAATGGTACCTGCTTTCTGGAAAAGATCAGGTTACTCTCCAACTCAAATAAACCATTACCAGCTTATTACTATGGGTAACAAATAGGTTATATGCATTATAATAATTATTATATCCTAATATAAAGACTGTTTCTTCTCTGCTGTGTACTATATGCAAATGTGTGCAGCGCTACATAGTGAGACTGGAGAAATGCTGTGAGGATTTCACCATCTAGTTTGAGAGAAAAATACCGGACATCTCAGAAGCAGAAGACATAGTAACTTGCCTCAGAGTAGCAGCTTTTCTTTTTCTGTTTGTAGAAGTATGGTGGTTAGCAGACTTAGAACAAGTGTGTGTCAATTCATTCAAGAAAACTATGGATTTATGAATCTCCTTGAGGAAGTCCTCCTGATGAAGGACACCGAGGAGCAGAGAGTAGAGGCAGTGTAGATGGGGTCATGAACTTCATTTTACTTCTCATCATGAGTAATAGTGCTAAACTGATAGTCAGTCAGATCTCTCATTTTCTTTAATTTAACGCTGTACTTCTTGCTCCTTGGATAACTGACCCCGCATTATAACTGAACCATGCATTTTATTACAATGCTAAACACTGCTTTAAATGCATATGAGAAGTTTCCAGTGCTTTTTATACTGCACAGTTAGATGTGGTGAGTTTTGTTCTAAAGAACCATCTCAGAGCTAACAACTTGTATTATTTTAATCAAGTCTTATTTCACACAAGTTGTGAACTTTAATACAGATTGCCACTTCTTCTGGGCTTCAAATGTGATGTACAGCACTGCACAAATCAGACCTTTGTGGTTTTATATTGGCACATACTTTCTAAAGGCACTTCATTACACACCAGTGGCAATAGAGCTTTATTAAAACTTTCTACCAGCTTTCTTTGGAGCTGCTGCTGATTACAAATATATACGCTTTAACCAATGACACATTGATCTGTGCATTAAATATAGCAAGCATACATATATACATATCTCCTGAGATGTAACCATGACTCTACAAAGAAAAAGCATTAGTAGTACTAGAATGGAGGGTTTGCCTAAAGGTAAAAGTGTGTACTATCATTAAATATCTAAAGGTTTTAGTCAGATTTGTAGACTGCTTGTTACAGTGTATTAAGTATTTTCAGGGTGCTCTCACGTTACTCTTTGTAACATCCCAGCTCCTGAGCCATCAGTTCACGGGCTCTGCCAGGAATTTTACTTTAAACAAATATATAGAGGGTTCTTCGATAGCTTTAGATATCATAAAGAGAAGGAGCCACAGGCTTTTCTGAAAGATGTACTTCTACTGATAATTTAGGAGAGAAAATAAAAAGATCTTGGTGAAAGTACAAAAGGGTAGATCACTTGATCTAGAACTTCTAAACATTCCACCAAAGTATTAACCCAGCATATACCAATTCACACCATTTAATCACAACCCAATCTCTCCAGATTTAAGCTACCCAACACATTAAGAGAGAAACAAAGAAAGAGAAGAGGGAGGACAAATACAGAAGGAGAAAGAGGGAGAGACAGATTGTATAGCTACCACTAGAACTTTGTGGAATACCAGCTCTCACAAGTCCAGATGGCAGGGCCATGACAACGTGGAGAGCAAATGCCTTTGATTTTATTTTCTCTGGTTCTTGCGGCTCACCTGGGAGCCACAAGAATCTCTGGCCGACTGGTCATGCTGGGGTTCCAGGGCAGGGCAAGGGACAGTGTTCCCACTGTCACAACCAATCCTAGGCTGGGTTAGGGGCTCCAGGGAGTGCAGTGTGCATGTCAAAATGTTCCCAGGGCTTCTTGACTGGCAGCTGCCATTAGGCTGCCTCATGAGACTCACAGGGACTGCCATGTGGGACACGACATTACTTCACCTCCATTAGGTTCTACCATTCCTTCCCCCTTCCATACACACACAGTAATAACTGTGCACTCACCTAACAGGTTTGTTCTGACACAGTACGGTACTTCATGTTTTTCTAGCTCACTTCCTAGCTCAGTTTTGAGAAAGTTTTTAATATGCAGCAAATACTTTGCCCTATTACTTTATGCCTATAATATTCTTTATGCTAAAGGAATTTGTACTTAATGTTTATATTGTGATATTCTCCACAGGATTGCAAACCGTGGTCCCATAATGCAATACAGCATTAAATGATGCAGAAAACCTACATTCCAACCTCACAGACAAGAGCTGTAATGTGGTTGTGTGGCCACAGATGGTTCTGAACTCAGTATCTTTGTCAAGTACCTTTGTTGCCAGCTCTGTCTCTTGTATTTTCCAGAGCTGTTGCTGGATTCTATGATCTATATATCAAAAGCATGGGATGCTACTAAAAATGTGGCTAATTAGTCTTCAAGAGTGGCATTCAGCTTATCTATCCCTGTGTAAGTTGGAATCATCTCCAAAATGTGGTTACATTCACTGTTTCAAACACCTACCTGATTAGGTGAATTTTCCTTTTACAGTATCAGTTTCTCTTTCTATAAAAGAGCCTAAATGCATCATTTGGATTTAAAAGCCTTTATTGTAGATGGGTAAAATTAAATCTGTAACATTTCCTAACTATTTCTAACGATGAACAAGCTAGTTGTGGTTTTGTTTGGTTTGGTTTTACCAAGGACAAGGATGTGAACTGCTTTGATTTTTTTTTTATCATAGCTCTTTTTGTCCACCTGCTAGTCAGTTAGCAGAAACAAAACTTAATCACTTAGGTTATAGTAAGACTCTCAAAAGCCCTGCTTCAGTTTCAGCAGTGGAGACAAATACGTAGTATGAAGGTAGGTAGAGCGTTGGATCCTTCATCGCTGTGTTGTCCACTGCTACCTACAGAATTATGATATACCTTGAAGAAGTTTTATCCTACCCTCATACTTAGGTAGACTTATGTCCAATCATATCTTTATTCAGAGTCAAGAACCATGAATTAAACCTGGATTTTTAAAAGCTCATTAAATTTGCTTCTTAAATTGGTTTTGCTCTGGCTGCTACAAGCTAATTATACTGTTTCCTGCAGTGCTGCAGTTCAAACCGATTGTTGGCTACCTTGCAGTCATCCATTCATTTTCTCACTTCTTGTGTTTTGGTTTTATTCTGATCTACGTGTGTAATATCACATAAGGCTGGGGTTTTTTCTTAGAGATGTGACCTACCTACTGTTTTATTGTCTCATGACTCTGTGAGTAAAAAGCACCTATTTCAGAAGTTCAGCTCTTTATTCTCTCCAGGAAGTCTCAAATTTCTGAAACTTACAGCTGTATTTCATAACTTCACATGCATTTCAAACCATTACTTTAGATGATTTGTTAAGTATTTTTCTCAGCAATAAGCACACTTATGTCCATGACAGACAGCATGAAGGATGACCCAAAATCACAGTCTGCTTTAATACAGAAGGAGACTTAGTGACTATATTAATGAAACCTGACAGAACCTTGAAATGAACCTGGAAAAACTATCATCAGAAGTATTATTAAGCATTATTAAAGATATTTTTATTGACACCACTGTGCTTGCAGTGAACCTCAAGATCTTTTCTGATTGTCTTTTATTAGGAAAAATCACATTTCTTATCTGAATATGCATTTTAACAGAAGGGTCATGACATATCTTCCTTCTTATACAGAATATGCCATGCAAATAACCATCTTGGTGAAGCTTGTTCTGATTTTTGAGTGCTTGCTACACCAAAGAGACAGAGGCATTCATATAATCTTCATGTTACTCTTCAATATATTTGCAAATCTTGATGTTTCAAATGCTTTGGTTTTCATCAATTCCAAGCACATTTTCAGTTTCTCCATCCACACTGTGAAGAATGAAGGTAAAGATTTTCTGACTCTCTCTTCAATCATTCTAAAAAAATTTCGTTTTCTTTATGATTATTGCCTCAGGTCAGTGCATGTTCTAAAACAAATATGAATGCATACAAGAGACATCTGTGGTCCCTTAGGTGCATATGTTATCAAATGTCTGGAAGATACTGCACAAATAAAAGGTGCAAATGAGAGAGAAAAAGGAAATGGCTCATCATTTCCAAGCCCTTTAAATAAGAATAATCAGACATCTCCAAATCTGCTAAGCTGGAGAAACTGCTGAGCAACCAAAACGTCATTGCTCTTCCTACTAAAAGTACTGCCAGACCCAGTTCTATGGGTCTCACTCAAGTAAAACAGCCCAGAAAGTCAAAGCGAGCTTTGAATGCAGCAGAAATGTTAAAGGCTACTGTTTACTCCCGCCGGCTGAAAAACAATGCCAGTGTCCTAGAGGACTATTAACAGACAAGTAATAAGTGCCATAGTAAAAGAAGACACTAGAAAAAATTGAAAATTGCAAAATAAATGTTAACCAATTACAGAAGCAGAGAAGACTGGTCATTAGTAATTCACACAGAATTTCAAATATGAAATAATCATTATGACTGTTTGATCAGTCACAATTTTAGCTTTTATCATTAGAGCTTAGCTATAGCTCCCAGCACTGAAATTCTGTTTTGTAGTCAATGCAGTATAGTAGTTCATACAGTTGTTACAGTTACTGTTATACAAACCAGGATCTGTAAGTTCATAATGTACATTCAGAATGCAAGAAGCTCCCAGATAGCAAGTTTCAAACAACTACTCGTGCTAACAAACATATAAAGCCACCTTTTACATTGTTTTCTAAAGTTAGTAGCTCCTCATTCCTCAAGCAGTTGAAATAATTTCTGTTCTCTAGACACACTGTTTTGTGCACAACTGCAGCAGATTCTGGTTCAATTTAAGCATATAACTCACGATACTCATTAAATATCCAATTTAGCTGTTCTGAACTACAATGTGTGGGAGCTTATTTCTCTGAATACAAAAGAAATATTAGAAGACGAGTCTCATCTTCTCCTCTCCCCCAAATCAGTTTCAATGCTCCTGCTGTAAAATACTATGCAGTGTAAACCAAAGTTTCAAAAACTTGCTGTCTTGTTTTGCTGTTAGTAAATGTGTTACAATTATCCAGAAGGTTTTCAGGTTTTTTTAAACTCTTATGCTCTTTATATCACTGGAAAGGAAGGAAACAAGGTTGTTGATTAACATGCACCGAGGATATGTCCAAGATTTTTGACCCAAGAACCTGGTGGCCATCATGTGCATCAGAAAAATACTTTAAAATACATCTCTAAGATTTGGCTCATCTCAATATTCCACACACAACAAAACTACATGACTGTAAAAATGTATTTGATGGCCATTGATAGTGACAAGACTTGTCTCTCTAAGTTCCATCTCATCTTTAGAGTAACAGCACTCTGGTACAGCTGTTAGAAGCTCGAGTTCCTTAAAATACACCATTATCATTTGTTGTAAAGACTTCACTATTTTCCAAACCCTGAGGAACAATGGAAGTCCAACTCCGAGAACTAAAATTCCAAAGACCATCGATATTTTTAGACCTTTAAAACAAACTACCCCCATGGACTTAATAAAAACATATCTTGTTGGCCAATCAAGACAAAATGATCTCCTGAAGCAGGGTTTTGGCACTGTGAGAACATTTTTTAAGCTTGCTTTGAAAAACCTAGTTGGAAACAAGCTCAGTAAATTGAAAGAGATACTGAAAAAATATATATTGCATATATGTGAACATAGATTCTACATGGACAGAATGATTAAATATAAATGAAGAGAAACAGTTCATTAAGCAAAGAGTGTGACTGCAGTTTCCTAAAATGTCTTTGTCTCTGTACAAGCAATGGTTTCTATTGTTTTCTTTATCTTGTGAAACAGAACTATTTGTCACCAAAACTGTTGCCTTTTCAATGAAACAGAGGATTTTTCTGTGGTAAATTGTCCATTTTTTCTAACAAAGTACAGATTCAACCGTCTCTTTTCTGAAGACTTTGCACTGAAGGGCCAACAAGAAGATACACAGCTTAGTCATATTACTGCCTTCAGCACTTAATTAAAGAGGGTGCTACCAGAAAAGTGAATTTAATCCCAGTGTTTTAATTGAATTCTATCTTGGCACAAGTCCACGTGTCTTGATTCAATTATATATAGTTCTCTTTCTTTCTTGCTCCAGACATTACCGTTGCCTGCTCCCATTAAACTGCCGCAGTGATTCTTCCCTTGCATTTAAACACATATAAACACAGACCTCACATACAGAAATCCTCTTGCATAAAACAGATGTAACATCAAAGCTACTATTTAAGACTAAAGTGTTACACCCTTCACATGTTCAGATTGTCTGAGGCAGGCAGTTGTCTTCACACACTGATCCCATACTGAGTGTGATGGTGTAGCCATACATGAAGCTCAGCACAGACAACTAATATTGGTTTGGAGTCATGATCTGTACTGTTACACAAAGCCAAGCTATCACCGCAAAATTGTACTGAACAAGTTTATACAAGGTGCAGTGACTTTATGACGGGTTACAAAAGGGAGATTTCCCACTCAGAGTGGCAAAGAGGGTGACACCAAAATCCTGAATGTATTGAACATGAGCAGTATTTTACAGCTTCATTTTGCTCATCTTTGAAAATCCAAAGTAGTTAAACACACAGGATTTCAGAGAAGTAGATTTCTTGGAGGCAGGGTTGTAACAAGGAAGCTAAAAAACTTCTGCTATTAAAACTCCTATTTTAGTAGTTTATAGGTGGTAAATCTCTTAGAAGTGGAGAAGAAACAAGTATGACCCAAGCTCACAGTTCAGTTGAAAGAACTCTGAATCATGTAGATAAGTATAGTCATTAGGCTACCAGTCCTTCACCAAAAAAGAAAACAAAGCCACACAAAATGGAAGATTTTTTTTTTTCCACTTCACACAAGTTTTAAAACCTGATGTTGTGGGTCTGTTACAACTGAGAGTATTTTATGATTCTATTCTACAAGTCTGTTTACTGTCTCTAGCCAAAGAGTTGCTCACACTTATCATGAGGAAGAGGAGAAGACAAAGGTGGAAGGAAGAAAAGAAAGAGGTTTGGAAGCAGGAAACTTGAAGGGAGCGAGTTAACATCCTCCTGCAAAATACCAAAGAGATCAAGCACTGAGTCACAGCAGTGGGATTCATCTTCATCCTCCCTAGTCATTCAAAGGTGAGGTTCAAGCCAGCAATCCAGTTTCCATCTGTGAGTAGAGATGGGCACCTCCAGGCAGCAATATGACAATTAGGCTCAAAGTTCTGGGATATCTATCTGGGTAAAAGACAAATCCCTGGTGTGTTCCAGCAGCCATGTAGCTACATGCCACCACTGACTCAAGGCTTCTTAGTTCATTAGAGCTGAAATGTCAACATTTGCATTGCTCACCACTCCCACAGCCTTGATCCTGTCTCACATCTAACTGTTACTGCTCATCTCTTTAGTCCCTCTCCCAGACTTAGGAAACAATTGTTGAAAGGTATTTGAAACTTCAGAGAACACAGCACAGACCATGAGATTCATAACATTTTAGAAGTACTGAAAAACAGACACCGATCTGGACCAGTATGATGGCTCTGTTTCCCCTGAAGTGACATATGTGAAATATTGAGACTACACCTCCTCCCCACATGAAAGCAAATACTAAGAAGTGCACATGTTTACCAGACCAAAATATAAAATATGGTCTGTCAGGTACTTGCCAGTTTCACTCTCTGAAACTACCATTTTGCCACTCTTGGTTTACCTACTCTTTTTGCCATTAAAAAGAACACTTTTTGACAACGAACACTCGTGCCAAAGAAGGAGATATTAAGGAGGAGAGAGAGAAGAGACATTCCTTACTGAAAACGAACACATAATTAAATATCACAATGTGCATTGTTAGGCTTGTTGGACTTACTGACTCTGACACATTATGAAACTAAATTTATTCAGTTACCTGGCAGGAGAAAAACATCTAATTCAAACTTACATATGCCCAGATTCATATTTATAGAAAATTATAAGATAGACAGAAGTGTGTTTTATTGCTTTAATTTAGGATACATCCACAAGACTTCATATTGAGCAAATTATGGAACTTAAAAAGCATTTTCTAAACTCATCTCAACCTCAAGTGCCCAAAAACCCCCATGCTGCTAGGCATCACCCTGGTCTCAGCTCTCAAACAGGTGATCCAGAAAGCAGTTCATTTGCTGCTCCCCTCTGCACAGAGCCACATCTTCCAGAAGGAAGATCAATGTACTTGTTTTTGCCATACTTCTCTCTTTCTTTGACTTCTAGTTTTAAGAGAGGCCAATACCACTGGCAGAGAAATTTCTTTTTCTCACTGAAGTAGTTCCTTCTTCTCTATCATATTTTAAGCATCTTCTTACTTTCTGAGTTACTTTATTGTTGTGATTAATCTTCAGTCTCTTCAAAGGCTAGAATGGGGGCTGACTGCCCTTAGAGACAAATGATATAGAAGTATTTTTATTCCCAAAGCTCATCTACATTAGTTAGACTATTAGTTGAGCTATTTTTCATTTTTTACTGATATAGGAAGAAAAAGAGAAAGAGATATGGGTAGTAAAAGAAAAAGTGTTAGCTCTAATCAAATGAGGACCTCAGAAGTCTCAGTGAACTTTCATCAACCAAGACAAATTACAGGCACTAAATGCAAGTCCTGTCAAATTTTCGTTGGACATTTTTCCCTGGCTCTTGGAGTAACTATGAAGCTTTTCCTCTCCTTCCCCACCAACCAATTCCACCATGTCTACAGGAGATTCATGTTTGGTCCCACACCTTCTGTAGCACCTGTGGCTGCAAGAGGATTTGGGAATGAGAGAAATTGCAGGCAGCCAGGTTCCTTGCCTGTGCCTAGCTGATCATGTCAGCTGCACATGAAGAAAAAAGCACTTCTCAAAGTGCAAATATCTTCTTTACTTTCAGAGGTAATCTCCCACAATGGCACCTCCACTTTGTAGTTCCCAGCACTTCAGGACCACAATGCAGGCTGGCCGAGTTCTGTGATCCACACACAGCTTTCCATTGCTCCCAGCCTGTTCTGATTTTCTAACACCAGAGGTTCCAGAGCTGAGGGAGTACAGCAGGTCAAACCAGAAGACAGGGATGGCTGTGGCTGGTAAGGAGGCCCCTTTGCTCATGGGGACCTGCTGAAGGCAGAAGGGATGATTCATGTGTGTTTGCCTCTCTCCAGCTCAGGAATCTCCATGACACATGCAAAGACCCAGCAGACTGCAGAACACTCCTGTGCCATGTAGCACCTGGAGGGAGCAGCATGTGGTATTCCAGGTGCTGGAGGTGCTGCTGCTGCCTACTGCTGTCCGCTTCTGCCTGCTGTCTGCTGGACCAGCAGGCATCAGCAGGACCTACAGCAGAGATTATGGGCTAGCAGCAAAGTGTGATGGCCCAGGCTGTTTGGAGATAGGGGTGTTTGGGAGATACAGCAATTCGAGTTGTTGGGAAGGTTTGGGGGAGGCAGAGGGGGATTGTATCAGAGTCTACAGGGACATCTGAGTTAGGGCAGTAGGACTCGCAGGGATGCTGAGGGAGTCACTGGGAAGGCAAAGGCCCTCAGCCAGATATATATGTTGGATTATGGCTTGTAGGACCTGAAAATGTGGGCAGCCCTGTCATAAGCATTTAGAGGCATTTTGGGTTCTGTCTTTCCCAAATGAGTACTTGTAAGTCGCCTTGATGTTAATGAGAATTACATGCACGCATCAGGGAAAGAATAGTCCCTCTACAATGGGCATGTGACAGCTAAAGTGCATCAGTCAGCAGGGAAACAAAAGAGGTCATAATTTATGTAAAAGGTTCATTTTTAATGTAAATTCTGCCCCCAAATGCTCTGCTTACCAGCTTGAATCTGTGGTATTTGGCAGCAGAAAATGAAAGGGGTGAAAAACTCACTGCTGGCAGGTAACTGCATAATGTGATAGATTGATTTAAAATCCTTGTCATCTTTCTTTTTCACCTGCATACATAACGATCCTCTGTTAGTCATTAGGGCTCCTTGTACCTTCAGCACTCTAAAAAAATATTGGCTTTGAAATGATACTTCATTGTTAAGGAATTTTTGTCAGCTAGCTCCATTTATCGATGTATCAAAGCCATTTTACAAGAGGTAGGCTCCACTTTGGCACGGATAGTGCATACATTACATGCCTTGTGAGGACTTGCATCTCATTCCAGCACTGACTGGAAGTGCCAATTGCCACTGCAGTACATAATAAGACATGTCACCCAGCACTGGGAACAGCAAGGAGACATGAATGAATCAGCCCCCAGTGTTTTCTCCTGGCCAGAGATGAGGGGAGCGTGGACATGCGGGGTCACAGCAGTCACAATGCTTGGGGTACTCCTCTGTCCAGAGGAGCTGAAGACTCTGCTGTCAGAGCCCATGGGCAGAGGGAAACATATGCCACCAAGCTGCATTTTTCTGTTGATCTATTTACACCTCCTCCCCAGACAGCAAGAGCCAAGTCAGGAAACACTCTTTTCTGTAGCCATATGTGTGTCTGCAACAAGGAATTTCAGCATATCAGTGATAACCGGTGGTGTCACACTGCTTTGTGAGGAAAATTTTGTACCATAAGCCAAAACACAGACAGACTACTACCACAGCTACCTTCAAAGCTGTTCAGGCTGTCTTGGGAATTAAATAATTTCTCTTTGTCCTTTTATTTAGATCTTTGCCTTGTGTTGCCAAGCAACTGCACGGGTAAAGTTAATGGCAAAGCTCCCCTTTTGGACCAGGCAGGTAGGAGGTCTTTGGGATCTTTTGAGGCAATCTAGCATGGAAAAGACAAGGGTTAAGAGAGGAGAAAAAATCCATAGTCGTTTGGATCTTCTTGTATTTTTCATGCACCATAGAAACAGAGGATGTTGCAGCAGAGATAGCCAAGGACAGGACTTTCTTGTGCATAGTTTATTACCAAGTCAGTTCAAGGCAACTGAACCTAAGTGCAGCCTGTGTCAGAAAGAAAATACAGTTGCACCAGTAATTTCCACTCTGAATTATCCTACCAACAAGATATCTCTTTCAAAAGGAAAATCTCAACCCAATACACTGCCACTCAAGCACTCATAGCCTAAATTTCTGCAGCCCAAGAAGGAAACTCTGTCTCCATTAAATCACACTGAAAATATAAATTATACCAGAGCTTGCTGCCAGCAATATCTACTCCACCTTCCCGGTGATAAAATCAAAGCCCACATTGGGCTTTGTATGGGACATGCATTTTATTACAGGCTAAAGGGACATCACTTAAAAAAAGAGAGGCCCAAGACACAAGGAAACTGCTGTCTCATACTGGCTCCCACACTCAATTTGCACAACTCACTGAACACAGTCATAGGACTCGAGGAGTCCTGACCATTAGGCACTTCTACCCACTGCCATCAAAGGCTCCTGAGCCTGGTCCTTTCCATTCATTGCTTTGCTTTTTCTTTCAGGAATATTATTAGCGATCCCAGTCCTGTTTTCTAGTTACCCCACATAACATCCATGCCTCTCAAGGCCAGGATTTCAAAGGACTTGTATTATTTCTAATTACATGCTTCATTTTGTAAACTCTTGGGCTTAGGAGGTATTAATTAGATTGGCCTAGTTAATAGTATTTTCAATTCAGGGTTTTACTGTGCCCTGTATTTTTGCACTACTCCCAGGAGCTCAGCTTCTGGACTCAGCACAATGCAAAGGGACACTTCCATCTTTCTTTGCAGAGAAGAAACCCTACAAAAGTCAAAGCTCTTACACCTGAAGACTCAGAAGAGCACCAATAAAAGTGTTAGTTAGAAACAAGCCTCTGGAGTTTTTAAAGCAATCAGATCAGCACAACGACGTTATAGGTCCTCTTCTAAATACCAGTACTGCTAAGTTGTTTCAGTGTGAGCTCAACTATTTCAACCCTAGTCCAGACATAGCCAAAATAGAGGAATTAATTTCCAAAAGTTATATGTGCTACTTGTGCCTCATTTAAACTCCAAAGGTCAATAATCACATCAGTAGGATCATGCAAGAACTGTGCATGGAAGCCAGACTCAGTAGGAAGATGCTTTAGTGTCTGCTGGTTATCAATGGGAACCAGAAGGAACATGGAAAAAAAAAAACATAAAAAAAGGTAGAGAACTGCTGAGGGCTCATGGGATAAGCTCAGCAGTTCCAGAAGATGAGAGACTTTGGGCTTCATAAGGGTACAGTCCTGGAAACGGTCTCTTTCACTCTCTAACTGACATATATTAAGAAGTGAACATTATGTTCATCATCCTTCATGTTAGAAAAAAATTACTATTTCAGATGAAAAACTGTATTGTGATAAACTGCAATCAAACCTAATTTTTGTTGCACAGTATTATAGATGCAGTTGTGAGAGCTGTGCTGAGGCTTGGCTAAAAATATTCCTGTGGTGTTTTGCAATGTTTATAGGCTGATCTCACCTGGCAGTTCCTCTGTTTCTCTCTAGTCTGGTATCCTGTCTCTGAGAGACGCTAACACCAGCATCTTCAAACAAGAAATGAAACCTCTCAGTCAGGTGGCACAGTCTACTATCTCAAATATCATCTAGAGCCATAACAGTAAAAGATTGATTATTGAAGACAAACTAGTTCAGCTTTGTAACAAATGCCCCATATGTGATAATAGAATACTAGTTACAGCTCATATGTGTTAAAAATAAAGAAGATTTTACTTTATTACTAACACCATCATGGACTTTTAGCAGCCAGAGAACTGTACAGAGACAACCATCTTATCCCCAAGCTGTCAGCTCTCTCTCCCTACTCTTATCTAAACACAGTAAAGGCTGGGTTATTTAATGTAGCAAGGTAAACTCAGTTGTGAGGTATAATAAAAAATAACTCATGTATCATTAAAATTGAGCAGATACAAATTTAAGATCTCGGCTAAAATTATAGAAAATTTTCAATATGTCAACATTATAATGTAATTGTACACAGCCCAACTCACAGTACAAATATGGCTTAATATTTCCTGCAAGTTTTGTCTGAAATTACCAAACATTTTATTCTCATTTGATAATGTTTTAATGTTTTCAATTCAAAGTATTTGTGTTCATATATAGCTGATAACCTCTCAGTTCTCTTACTTCTAAACAGGAAATTACACTGTAGAGTTCTCTTCTATCATTTCTGATAAGGCTTACACATATGTGTACACATGCATATTGTACTGATTTGGGCTGGGATAGAGTTAATATTCTCCTTAGCAGCTGGTACAGTGCTGTGTTTTGAATTCAGTATGAGAATAATGTTGATAACACACTCACATTTTAGTTGTTGCTCATAGTGCTTACTCTATTCAGTTTCCCATACTCTGCCAGTGAGTTGCTGTGCAAGAAGCCTGGAAGGACCAGAGCCAGGACAGATGATTCAAACTGGCCACAGGGTTGTTCCATATCATAGAACATCATGATCAGTATATAAACTAGGAGGAGTTGGTCAGAAGCCCCAAATCACAGCTCAGGGACAGACTGAGCATTTGTCAGTGGGTGTTGAGGAATTGTCCTATGCATCATGTGTCTCTCTTGAGTNCAGTCTCTCCTCATAAGACAGATGTTCCAGAGGCCTCATCATCTTTGTGGCCCTCCGCTGTAACCTCTCCAGCAGATCTTTGTCTTTATTAGTAGTAGTATTACGTTTTACTTTGTTCTCATCTCAACCCAAAAGGTTTAATTTTCTCACCAATACTCCTCCTCACCCAGAGGTGAAGGTATGTGAGTGAATGGTTGTGTGATGCTTAGTTGCTGGCTGGGGTTAAAACACAGCATATAAATGTACATATACCAGCATGGTACACAGTTGTTGTTAACTTGCAGTTCTGTGTGACAAGATGTGTTCCCACCTGACAAATCCCTCTAGCAGGAAAGACAATAATAAATTTCTCTTTGCAAGCATTCTGCGTCTTCAGAATTCCCTAAACACTATTAAAGCCTTCCTGGTTCCTTGTAACCCATGTTAATTAATATTAATTATACATTAATAAGAATACTCCGTGGCAGACATAGCAATTCTAGANTTTAGAACACTCAAAGTATAAATTCTACATAATGCTATTGAAGCTAAGAGGGCTAGGAGTATGCTGTGGTGGTGTCTGTCCTCCCTAAGAGACATGAGAGAACCCACTGACAGGAAACCACCAGGTAAACATAGACACAAAGCTCAAGGAAAGAGTCTCGTGAGTTTAATGTTAATTATTCTCCTCCCTCCCACACACTAGTTCTAAACAGAAAAACAGACCAGTGTGGCTGACCACATTTCAGGTACATGTACTTTGTTTACCTAGAAGCTCCAAAGACCTCTGAGAGAGGCCATCGCACCAGGGTCAGCTGCCACAAGGGTGCAGAGAAGGCCACCTCTAAAGAGACTTGTGAA
>VYZS01075065.1:2104-18614 GCA_013400695.1 Neodrepanis coruscans | reverse complement strand
TAATCAAAATCAGAGTAGGATAACAACAAGAAAAACAGATCTTAAAAATGCCTTCTTCCTGCCCTTACCTCCTTCATGGGCTTAACTTCATTCATGACTCTTTACCTCCTTCTTTATAGCAGTCCACAGAGACAGGGAATGGGGGGTCATCAAGAGTTCATCACATGTTATTTTTGACACTGTTACCTCCTCAGGAAAAGGAGTCTTTCCCTTGCTTCTGCATGGGGTCTCTTAAGGAACTTCTCCAATATGAGTCCTTCTCACATGTTACAATTCATGAACTTCTCTGATTTAGGATTCCTGGGCTGAGATAAGGACCATGACAAATCTCTTATGATCACCATCATGGGCAAGACAGACTCCAGAACGGAATATTCATTAAATGTATTACTAACAGAATTAGTGCTTGAGAATGAGAAGTAAAACAAATCTTAAAGACAAATTCCCTCCACCCTTCTCCTTCCAAGTTCTATCTTCCCCCCAACCAGTGGCACAGGGAGACAGGAATTGGGTTTACGGTCAGTTGTTGTTTCTTCCGCCGCTCAGAGAGAGGACTCTTTCCCATGATTGGGCCTCTCACAGAGTCACAGCCTCCACCTGCTCTGGTGTGGGCTCCTCCATGGTCTTCAGGTGGATCTCTGCACCATGGTCTGCTGAGGCACAGCTGCTCCACCTTGGTCTTCACCATGAGTTGCAGGGGAACCTCAGCTCTGGCTCCTGGTGTAGCAGTTGTTTGCCCTTTAAAAGAGGATGTAGCTATTTGGCAGCATTGGATAGGACCCTCTGAAATCACAGCCACTACGAAAAGGATAGGGCCTCAGTGTCATTGAGCTTCAGAGGATCCCATTAAAAAAAGGACTATATACAACACTATACAAGGGACAAAATGGAGTCTTTCCTTTATTGCAGGTTCATGTACTTTCATAGCGCAAGGATTGTTTGGGTTAACACAGCCAACAGAAGAAAGCAGTAAGATCACATGTTATGCAGGGGTCACTTTTGCCAATGTCTTAGAGCCACAGCAGATGACAAGATGTTGTTTACATTCCTCAGACATTGCACCACAGTCTGGATATGCTCCATTAATAATTTAATAATGCCACAGCCTGGAGCACCTACTGCCCCTCCTTCTCCACCAACCTTTGTGTCTGCATTGCTGTTCACAAGTTCTCATTGTGCTCTTCTCTGGCTGCCATCTTAAGCTGCCCACTCATGTTTTTATCCTTCCTTCTTAAATATGTTATCACAGCGGTGTTATTATCACTCTGATTGGCCTGGCCTTGGCCAGCAGTGAGTCTGTCCTGGAGCCAGCTGGCATTGGCTCTGATGGACCTGGGGGAAGCTTCCAGCAGCTCCTCAAAGAAGCCTCCCCTATTTGCCCCCCACCCTGCTACCAAAACCTGGCCAGAGAAACCAAATACACCACCTGAATGAGTTTTGAGGTTATAAATACTTAGACACATATAAAGCAGATTATATGTTAATTTTGCCTAATATTATGTAGGCCAGAAGAAAATGACTCCAGTAGTCCTGTGTTACTAGGAAAAGATATCATTTCCTCAAGTGAAAAATGGTCATTATCATTAATTTGATGAAGCATGAATAGTCCACTAAACTAGAATAAGATTTGCTTTGCTTTACCTATTTGTTTGGTTATAAAAGTAGAAGTAAGCTGCTTGGTTGAGGGGGAAACTACATATGTAATTTAATTCGAACACTGCTTCCAATTAACATCTTCATGAAGAAGCCATTGAAGTACAGGCTTGATGAGCAGACTGTGAGGTTGATTGAAAACTGAATAAATGGGTGGTCTGGAAGAAAAGTGATTGATGGAACAAAGTCTAATGCAGGCCAGTAATTTTAGTAGTCCACCCCAGGGGTCATCATTGAGTCCAGTCCAGTTCAACATCTTCATTAATGGTCTGGATGATGATGCAGGATGTACACTCCAGGAAGTTTGCTGATGACTCAAAGCTGTGAGGAGTGGCTGATGCATCCAAGGGTTGTGCTATCCAGATAGACTTCAACAGTCTGAAGACACGGACTGACAGGAATTTCATTGATTTCAACAAGGGGACGTGCCAAGTTCTGCACCTGAGAAGGAACAAACTCATGCATGTATATATGCTGGGGTCTCTGTGTTATAAGGTTAATACTATACAAGAGATTTGATAAAGTCTCTGTGTCTTTAAGAATCAGAGATGAAATACTGCCATTTTTTATGATAATTATTTTGAAAATAATAAAAAACAATAGTCTTCTAAGTCATGAGTATAGGAATTGTTTATCTTCTTTTATGGCTTGCAAGATTGGATGGACTGTGAAGAATCTGGGCAAATTTTATAGGAGGACAGAAGGGGACTGAAATCATAGACTAGGGAACGAATATAAGGAAAAGAACTCATTTTACTTTCCTAGGAAATGAGACTGTCTAACAATCTTTCATAAAACTGACTACAGAACAGGATAGTACGAAAGTAATTTCAACTAAACATCAGTGATCATCACTTAAAACTGAAGCATAATGTAAATTTAAAGTTTAAGGTCATGGTTATGACTTTAGTACCTGATATTTTAAAGACAATAATAAAGTGAAGAACCTAGTGAAAAAAAATTTAGACTATTGTATATTAATAGACAAATGTGGAATGTGGATTTTCAGATTGTAGGAACTATGTAGTGCCCAAAAATGTAGTCAGAAATCAATATTTCTATTCATACTCATCCAGGAATGTAAACTCTTAAAGCATCATATCTGAGTAAAAAATGGAAATTTGTAAAGTAATCGTGTTTTTAATACCCAATCTTCTCTTTGAGCAGCCAAAGGTAGTAGTCATAGTAACAACAACAACAATAATGATAATAGTTATTATTGTAATACAATGTTTTAATATCATTAATTTGCTGCATTTCCCTGGATAAGAGTAGATTTACTCATCCAAATATTAGATTTCTATAAATCAGAGAACACAGAATAAATACAAACTGGAGTAAAGTCCTGAGTCAGCATATTTTCCTTCCATCTCCTGCAGTATCCTCTCTGAAGTTTTTTCATCTTTGTATGCATTCTCCAAAAATGCAACCGTGATTACAATTTTCTCCAGAACTAATTGCAGAATAGGCATGTTTTCAGAAAATACCAATTCCAAAAAGATAATGTTTTAACTGTATATAAAACTGAAGAACAGCAACCTGCAAATAGCAGGTTTATTTTTTTAAGAAATCTCAAATCAGTAATGTATCTTTCTTTCTAAAACTATTGTTTCTTTGTAAAAGAGCAAATTATAATCCCTTTTGTTTGAACTGTTGAGCTTGACCCTGGTGTTAATTGTGAAGGGAAGGGAGAAGAGAGAGTAAGACTCTGTTGTTGACAGTTTTGCTTTTCTTTTTTACATGTGTGTCTCAGGTTGAGGACAAAATGTAATTTTGTCAAAAAATATTGGATACAGGATGTATAAAGAAATAAGAACTTTTTTTCTAAAATATGATACATATATATGTATGAGATAGAGAAGACAAAAAAAAAATTAAAAATAAAATACCAGGGAAACCCACAAAAGACCAAAGAAATCACCCCCACCCTCCCCTCAATGAAGAAAAGAAGACAAAACCAACCACCCACACCAAAATCAAGCAAAAAAAGGAAACCCCTCTTTTCTTTGTTCAGGTGTTCTGGGGTGCAATGACGTTGGTGAGAAACAGCAGGGGGCACTGGTGGCTCCAGGGAGATGGTGAAAGCTGCAGCTACTCTGTTCCGGTTGCTGCGGAGCACTGCTGTGAATGCGACTGCTGTGGGAAGAGAAGGTGGATTCTGGTTTTACAAGAGAAGCAGTCCAGATCGTGGCAAGGCGGCAGCAGCAGCAGCTGGACAAACCAGTGATCAGGTGGTCAAAAACAAAATGGTGGACATGGCAATGCGAGCGGTGAGCGGCGTTGTTCTCTCACCAGCCAGCCATCAAATAGGAAGCTGTGCGCTGCAGCAGTTGTTTATATGGGGAGATATAGGCTTCCCACAATCCCTCCTGCCTCCCGTGCCCATGCAGTTCCCCCTCAATGCGCTTAATGCGCCAGAGACATGGCAGTGTGTCATTTCATCCCTCCATTGGCTATCAACCGAGCTTGCCCTGCCCTGGCTCTGCCCTGGTTCCTCCTCGCTTCCACCCACGAGAATTCTCCTGTGTCAGCTACGTGACATGGGTGAGGAGGGCGGTTGTGTGTTGCCTCTGCTGTGCCACCACACTTCCATGGCAGAGTTGGACCCCCTCCGTGCAGCCAGCCGATTCCCTGGTGCAGGGAGAGGGGGCCGTGGGGGGCAGGGGGGTGAACCATACAGCCCATGTCCGTGCGCCACCTCCCAGACTAGCCCTGCCTCCTGGAGTTGCCCAGAGTCCACCCCATGGGCCCATGCTGGACATGGGCAGCCACTGCCACAGGCAGGGTAGAGGAGGGGAGCTGTGCTGCAGCCCACAGTGACGGGCCACAGCACGTAGCGCTGCCGGGCTGTAGTATCCCTGCGCCAGTCCTGCTGCCCGGTGTGGCCAGACCCCCCCTTCCCCCCTTCCTCTGCCGTTGGCAGGTCCGCACCCCCGGGGTGGGGAGATGTCAGCCCAGTCCCAGTACACTGTGCCCACGCTGAGCAACTGCAAAAGCATCTCTCCCTGCCACGCACACCGGGGCAGATCCCAGCTCAAGCCCGCTTTCGAGCTGCACCAAGGATCGCAAAAGCACCCCCTTTCTCCCCTACCTGCTAGCCCTCCAAGGAGAAAGAAAAACCGAGACCCAGAATGGGATAAAGAGGGGGAGGGGGGAGGGTTAGGTTGGAAGGGGAGGGGAGGAGGAAAAAAGACCCTTTATTTTATCAGATATGACAAAAGGAAAATTTTTAAAAAACATATGCTCAACTATTACAATGTGGTACATGTTGACAGGCATGAGAAATATTTGAGGAAGATCAGCAAAAAGTGTTATAAATTCTCAGAACCAAAAGCAAATATCTTAGAAGCTTTAGATAAGGATGCATCTTAGGCACACTTTGGATATCTAGAAGTTAGATGCCAGTCTGAAACAGCTGATTACGCTCTGTCTGGAATCTCCAGCTGGCAGTTCATCAAAATAGATTGCAAAGTATGCAGACAAAAATGCAATTGGAAATCCTATCTCCTCCATTACCTATATAGGAAACCTAGGTATTTGTCTTAGATTAGGAAATCTGGCTTTCAAATGAGTAGTTTTCATTAGTAGGATGCATCCTCCTGGTTGGATCTAAAAAATATTAGAACTCTGTTTTTTAGGAATTAAGTATTTTTAAAATCTATGGAAATCAACAGACATTATTTTTAAATTACATAGAGATTTTAGTAAAAATTTATATTGGATTTAGAACTGTGTTAGAAAATTGTGAAACTCATATATGTTTTCCTAATTATTTTCATCTGGAATAGGTAGCAAATTATCATCTTTTATTAAAATAATCAGATCTGTTGCATAGTTTGGTAATTTCCAATGTATATATTTTAACAAATTTTGCTATTTTCCAAAGTTTTATTCCTTCTTATATCTTTAGTATGAATGTAAAGAGCTCTCAAGATTATATGTACAACTGACTGCATTTTTTAAACATGAATTTTTAAACATGCCTTCTGGTTACTTGATTTTTGCTCTTCTATAGGATTATCAGACAGATCAGACTTCTTGTCTTCTTTTGTCATGCTATCAGAAATTTTAGTGGGTTCTATCAGTCTCTCTTTCTGTTGGGATGTCTGTTAGCTAAAATCTGCACTGTACCAATATTAGTAAGCTCAAAATATTCTCAGTGAAACTCTAGGAACTTATTCAGCCACATGGCTCCTCAGACTGCTTCTTTCAGTGTGCTAGTTTGCAGAACTGGGTTACTGGTTTTACTGCTAATGATAGATCAGAATAAACTGTTGCTGCTCTCACAGCACTGAGTGACAGACGCCCTGTGCAAAGAGCAAGTTTGTGAGAATTTTTTTCTGAAGAATCAAGCTGTTAGATCTACTGTTAAATGCCTATATCAGCAAAGAACTTTTAAAAACCAGAGACTGTGTTTTATCTTTAATCCCCAGAATAGAGTACTTCCATCTAACAACAAGAAAAATACGCTGTGTAAAACTTAGAGGTATCCTTGAAAGAACAAAAGATTATTACCCTTGAACGAGTTTCAAATGTGTTTGTATCAAGAAAAGTTGAAGGTATCAAGCAACTCGAGAAGATTTAAAAGGTTGGCTTTGTAAAGTATTTGTGGGACACAATGCCTTTTTTCAGGTTAGCTGAAACAACAAGGAAAAACTACATATATTTAATTGACATATATCTGTATAGGTACAATACATATATCTGTATTGGTACCGGTATAGGTACCAGTATAGGTACAAACCAATTGGCTACTATCATATAATAGCAGTAAATTGATTTTCTGAGGATCCCAGGTTCTTAAAACATTGTTTACTTTATTTCAGAACAAAATAAACATCTGCAATGATAGTGTGAAGTTATTGCCCTTCCCCATAAAGTCAGTTCCTTTAAGGTGCCCAGAACTTTAAAAATGGCTGTTTACATTTAATGTACCATATAGGAAAATGCTTTACCAGCCACACTGAAATTGGCTGAAAGAAAGACAATAAACAGGAGTAAAACAAAAGAAGGAGACAACAGGAGAGGAAAATAGATGAATAAGGACATGTAACATGGAGAAAAACACTTTCAGAGCAATAACTATGACATGTCTCGTGGCCTGTGATCTCAAAAGCTGTCACAGAATAAGCTGCACTAATCGTGGTCAGTTATTGCTTGTTGAACTCTGAAATTTTGTGTGATTCTGTAGATAATTCAGTTAATAACCACTCCAGAGAATGCAGAAAGTTATCTGTAAAACCATATGTTCCAAATGTACTATGTTTCAGGACACAAGTCATAGAAAATGATCCTGGTGACACTAGGGTGTCAATTTCATGAACAACAGAATAAAATCTCTACCTTATTATTACAAAAACTCCAAACAACCAAAAATCCCATTAAACAACAAAAACAAGGAAACCAATTAAACCATCCAATAAACAAAAACAAACAAACAAACAAAAAACAACAACAAATAAGCACCAACATCAAAAAAAGGAGAAAGAAAAGAAAATCTTAAACTGTTGCAATTCATAGCAACTTTGCTACTACTGGAGGATTGTTCTCAGATATTTCCTGTCATATTTATAATCTATGCTGCTATCACTGTATTGCTTTAATATCAGTATGGACACTTTGTTTCAAAATAACAAAGTGACCACATGAGAGCTAAGACTGATAGAACTATGGAAGAATAATTAGTTCACTGTATCCATGCCAGGAGACATATGTATACAAACCAGTATGTCAATATTTTTTTTTTTTTTTTACTTACATTCTCAAGGTTTTTTTTCCTACTGGATTTTTATATTGCACATAGTCTATCTCATTCTCCTTGTTTAGAGGACCATTATAAAATGTTCCAGTTGAAGATCCACAGCTATACAACAGGGTCAGCACCCTGGTAGCAAGTGAGGGGTTGGCAGCCGTATTCAGTGAGGCACTCAAACAGGGTGTGCCTGAGCCCCACCTTAGCAGCAGGAGGAAGGGGTGAGTAACAGTGACAGAAGCCTGCTGTTGCTGCCCTGGAGGTCTTCCTGCTTGCCAGGTGCTTGGATCTAGGATGTTGTGGAGAGGCTGCTGAAGCATGTCCAGCCCTTTTCTGTCACCCCTTGCTGGTTTTCCTCACAGGCGCTAATGATATGGTCAGGGAGATGTGGAGCATATCTTAAGTGTAAATGCATAACTGTGGAGGTGAGGGTGAAAGACAGGGAGCCTGGGTTCCAGATGGTTTTCTTCTCAATACTGAGATGGAGGTAGAGGGTAGAATTAAATTAGCAATTAATTCTTGTGAGGATGGTGAGGTACTGGAACAGTTTGCCTAGAGAAGTTGTAGATGTCCCATCCCTGGCAGTGTTCAAGGTCAGATAGGACAAGGCTTTGAGCAAATTGGTATTATGATCTGGTTATTAAACATACTAGAAATGCCTCTGCCCAATTAAGGTGCAAATCAGACCATATGCCAAAGTCAATAGTATGGATTTTATTTCACAGTAAATGTGAGGAAGAGAGAGAGAGAAAAAAAATAGGAAAAGGCAGGGCAGGAGAGGAAGAAAGAGAGTGACAGAGAGAGATTAATAGAAGAAGTATCACCACTCTATGGAACCCGGTGACATCCTGTGGGTTGTCTTCTTCTATTCTTCTTGGTGGTAAGGGTCCCAAAAACATAGAATCCAATGGATTAATATATGTTCAGGAGATGCCAGGCACCTCCTCAAGGGGCTAGGGGGAAAGCTTTGCAGTCTCTTGTAATAGGCTCTGGATTTATTGCCTCACTTTGATCACACGCAGTCTTCTGGTGGTAGAAGGCCTCAGGAATGAGTCTGGGGGGTGCTTTGGGAGTATTTAATGGTTTATGACCCCTTCTCATCTGCCTCCCATGTGAATGTCCCAACCGTATGTGGTTTTCCCAGAGCAGGGGGTTTTACTCCTGTTTGGTGTGGAGAGATTTCACCATCACACATGCAAACTCCTTCTCCTTCACCAACCAATGCACCTTGTTTCCTCCTCCTCAGATCTGAGGTTTTAGACAATATTCTTATCTCAAGTTTCCCCTTCACAGTCCAAACTGCATTCAGAAAGAGTATTGGGAGAGGGAGGAGCTTTGGTGGTTTCAGGCAGGAAGTTGCTTCCTTGACAAAAAGGAGGGCTTTCTATGATTTTGACAATGTTTAAGACATCAACAACATTTCAGTCCATCGCACTCGGTCTGGTGAAAGGTGTCACTGCCAATGGCAAGGCATTGGAACTAGATGATTATTGTCTGGTTATTAAACATACTAGAAATGCCTCTGCCCAATTAAGGTGCAAATNACTCGGTCTGGTGAAAGGTGTCACTGCCAATGGCAAGGCATTGGAACTAGATGATTATTGTGGTCCCTTCAAACCCAAACTATTCTGTGATTCCATGTTTTACTGTGAAGATGGCTGACGACTTGAACCTGGTTGTCCAGTGACATTGTGAAGTCTCCGGCCTTGCAGATGGTCAAAACGTCACTCCAGCTGTCCCTGACTTGAGGAGATGATCTCCAGAAGTGCCCTTCAGTATCAAATGTTCCATGGCCTTTTAATTCTGTAAAATACCTATGTTAAAGAACTGTTTATTCTTACTGTAATACTAGAATTAATGTTTGTGCACTCTTGCTTAGCCTTGGTGAGCTCTGGTACTCATGACCATTTTTCAGTATTTTTCCTAATAGTTGTCGTGGGAAACAGAAATTACAACATAATGAAACATTCAGCATCACTCAGTGACTTTAAAATAGTATCATAGTTGTCATAACCATTTTTGTATTTATTTTAAAAATTATAGAAATACCACACATAGTGTAAGATTACACATCTGACAGTCTAATATCTGCTCATGCAAAGAAAAATCCCTGCATCATCTGGGTATCATAAATGGATAATTTTTAATTTAGTCTGTATATTTCAAGAGCTGAGCAAAACAGACATTTTTGTGGCCTGAAATTTGATATTTGTAACTCCAAAATACTTTCATTTCTATAAATGAGAGATACAGCAAACTCTAGTGCCAAAAATATGTATATAATCTTGAAAATTAATGATAGTATGACTATTCCACACAGGTCTCTCCCTGTTAACTGTTACCCTCAAGTACAAAGATTTGATAATGATTGTGGCTAATGAGAAGGGCCAGTGACCTTTAGGAATCTGGAATGGAAAAGTCAAAATTCAATTGGGAGAATTTTCTTCAGCATCACATAAAGAATGAATGTACTAAATGTCAAGATTTTAACTCAAGAATTTAAAATTCATCATCAGTCATTCAAAGAATGACCTATGAATAACATAAGACTAGACTGGGTTTTAGGAAAGGAAACTACAGGTGCCCCTTGTCCTCATCTATCTCTGGCAAATACCGTTGAAAAATTAAGTGAAGCATTTTATATTCACATTTTTCAGACTGCAGTGGGTGGTTCTTCCCCCTTTGCTATTATCACCAAGGATTTTTTTTGGTGGAAATTGAAGCAGTCATCTGTCTCAGATATTTGTTCCTATAGTTTGCTGAAGGATAACACTTCTGTTCATCTAAAATGGGTCCCAGCGACTACAGAACTCTGAAAAGGAAGAACCTAAATAATATTGCCAAGAAAAATCCCTATCACGTGTGCTAGTCATGTATTTTTCATGGAGGACAGCTTAATGTTTGGAAGCACTTCATCTTGGAGCGCTAGAAATTTCTTGTGACATTCATTTTTGACATTCATTTTTTCAAATATCACCTGGCTTTTTTGCTTGCTGCAGACATACATTCCTAGTAAAAGAAGGATTCTAACACATAGGAGAATCATTTGAGGCTGAGATAGACTTTTAACTCCAGTTTCTACTGCCAAAACACAAACCCATGAAAGCCTTACAGCATTTATTATTAAGATTCTTACTTAAAATCTATTGATATTCAGAAATATAGGTTGTATTGAATTTTGGTTTGGGGGCCTGCATCCAGGAACTACTTTGTTTTTATTTTTTTCTAGTTCTAGTTCTAGTTCTAGTTCTAGTTCTAGTTCTAGTTCTAGTACTGGTCCACTGCTTTGTACCTTAGGCAAGTTGCCTTAACTATTAGTACTTGCTTATAACACCAAGTGACCAGGATGATTAATTAAAAGGCCATACTCCAAGGAATTATATCATCGATTAATTTGGTGCAGTGTTTCTACAATACTTTGAAAATATTCTAAGTGCTAAGTGTAAAATGTGAAGAGAATACTAGTATCTATTATTTGATATCCAGTCAAATAAGAAAAACAGTTATCTTCTGTATATATTTCCAATGGTTAATTTTTAGTTTTACTTGAAGAAGCAGGTTAAGGTTACAAGAGAGGCTGAATTGTTAAGGAAAGGTGACAACTACAAAGGAAAAATGACAACTGGTAAAAAACAGATGTATGGTAGAATAGTAAATGCATGAAGAATAGTGTTCTAAAGGGGTTATTTTTCATACAGAACAGAGAAGAAATATCAGGAAGAGCAAATTTATAAAATAATTTAGGGGATCAAAGTGTAAGTAGCAAAGTGCAGAAATGAACGATGATGATGTAAGTGACAATGATGAAAACAAGTAGCTAGAAAAAGTAATTTGAGAATTAAGACAGTTCCTGTAACTGATAACTGTAAGGAAGATCCTGCAAAGATCCTTGTAAAAGATCCTGTAAGGAAAAAAGTTGTAAAGCACACTTACTTGGAAAAAAAGGAGTGTGTGTGTGCGTGTATGTGTAAGTATATGCCAGAAAGACACATGTAATATCACCCAAAATAATAAATGGTAGATGATGCTGTACCTCTTCAAGGATTTAGAGTAGTTTTTATCTCTTCTCTCAAACTTTTTAAAGTTGCCAAAGCAAGACAGATTCTGAAGAAACATAGACAATATAAGCCACTTACTCAAAAATCAATTTACTAAAGGAGATGCTGGACCAAATCCAAAGCTGATTTGAAAATTAAAGAGGATATGATTGTGGTGACATTGGTACCCTACAGTACTCAAGTGTTTGAGAAGGAACAGTATTTCTGCATTGATTGTTTGGCCTATATTGAAAAAGAAACATGAAAGTCAAAGCTCTGCTTGGTACAAACACTGATAACTGGAGAGGTGTCTTTGTAATTGAAATAAAAGCATGCCAGGGAACACTGTGTGAAACTCCATCTCCAGCTGCTACTTCTCCTTGCACAGGTCAATAATGATAATACATCCCTTAGGAAACAGGGCCTAAGGTTTTCTATTTATTGCCCTGCTCTTTTACCTTTTCAAAGTCAGAGTTTAAATCAGTAAAACAAGTGACTTAAGCTAACCTCCAGGACTGAGGAGAGACTACAATCTTTATTCTTATAATCTTTCTGTCATGTAATTCTGTGATTCTGCAATCATTTAAGAAAAAATTGTCTAACCTCTCATCAGTCCAGTGCAGAGTCTGACCATAGACAGCATTAAAACAGTCTATCAATAGAAATTGTGGTTGGTAATTTTCTGAAACAGTATCTGAATACATATATGCATATTTCATAAATATTAAAATAATACATACAGATAGACAGACGCACGCACACGATTGAGCTAATTGTGCTGTCTCTAGTGCTGCACTTGGTTTCAAGCAGAGCATGACACAGTAAACTGTTTGGGACACTTAGTATCATATTCTTTAACTAGTAAGCAATAAATCATGTATTGTGCTGTACATCTTTCAGTTTCGAAGAAAACAAAAAAAAATCTTTTTATGCAGCTTTACTGTCAACTAAAACTGTAACAGTTTGCTGGAAATTTCATTCTTGATGGTAAATTTCTGATGGCAGTATTAATGAATGATTCCTTAGATAATATCTGGCTGCATTTCCATGATTTATACTTATTTCATACATTGTATAAGACAAGGTACATGCACTGTAGATATATTTCATTGTTATACCATATTATATGTTCAAGCCTTGTGTGGAACTCTAGTAATTTAAAAGGTCTCTTGGTAGATTTCCTAATGAGGATACATTCCTCTAAGTATGCAATACCAGAATTCACCTGGGTAATTATTGTAGGATTTCTGTAAAACCTTCTTTTAGTACTATGCTTCTTACTCTGTTGACTTCAGAAAAGAATTTCAAACAGGCAACGGCTTGAGACCAGCAGGACAGCCCTTCTTGAGGATCTGAATAATAACACAGTCCAGGGCACTTGTCTCCATGATGAAAAACACCAAAATCTATCCTCAGGTGTTGCAGAGGCTCACTGAGCTGGGAATCAAACTCATTGCAAAGCAGATAAAATAGTGGTGCTTGAGGCAGGATGAAACAAGATCTAAGAAAATAATCAGACCCCCTACAGCAAACAGACTTAGATGACATTTTCTGAACTGAACAAGGACCTCCATTAAGTGATCATTCACAGTCATATTTATAGACAGGATAAGAGTAGGAGGAAGCAGTTTGAGAACACAGATTTTTCTGGACCATGGGGTCCTGCTGACAAGGAGTCATAAGGAACAGAGACAGAACTGAGATGATACATAGCACAGCACACAGAATTAAATTTCTTTGTGTTGTGATTGTGCATTTTTCCTCCACTTGTGATTAAAAGATATGGTTGATTACATTGGATCCCTGTTTATGGCATTAAAAGACATTCCTTCTTTAAAACATAGCAACCACAGTGGACACTTTGCCAACCTAGTATATATGTTAAGCATGACACCATATGGCATGGAATATCCCTTTGGTAAGTTGGGGTCAGCTGTCCCAGCTGTGTTCCCTCACAACGTCTTGCACACCCAGCCTCCTCCTCACTGGTGGAGTGGGGCGAGAGGCAGAAAAGACCTTGTAGTTGTGCAAGCACTGCTCACCAGTAATGAAAACATCCCTGTGTTAACACTGTTTTCAGCACAAATCCAAAATTTAGCTATTATGAAGAAAATTCACTCTATCCTGGTCAAAATTAGCACAAAGTCTATCATGGTCTCAAGCCTGCAAATATCTTATGCAAATGTTGCATACATTAGGTCACAGCACTGTTCTTTTGCACCTATGCAGTTCCAGAGTTACCTATCTTTCACCTAGACAGCTAGAAATACCTGCACAAAGATGTTACATTTGTCTATGTATGGGTAAAAAAGGTCAGCCACTCCAAAGAATCTCTATGCTGTTGGAGATCCAGGAAAAAATGAGAAAAATATGCTGCCTGATCATGTTAAACACAGATTACTTGGTATGAGCATTTCCTTGTTATTATAGCCTTACTTTATTCAAGAAAAATGTCCATAAATAAGCTAAAAATTTTTCCAGTTTCTTGTTTCTTTGGTGAATTAAAAAAATATCAATATCTGTGATAGAGTCTCTGGTAAGCAACAAATTAATCTGAAGTCTTTTGATACCTTGATTTTACACTTATCTGTCTCTAGTGAACTTCAGTTGTACATTGAGTTGAACAATGCAGTTGTAAAATGACTGCAATACATCTACATGATGCATATTGAAAAAGAAAGTTCATCCTAGACATTTTCAGCCGTGAGAAACAGCCTCTGTGCTTAGGGCAGCAAAAATCTTTTCTCTTTCATTACTTTCCTTTTTGAGGTGTCTTATTTCTTAATTTTAGATGAAGTTTCCTAAATAAAATTGTAAAAAATATCTTGTCTTAAAAGCCCATGGTCCCCTGACACTACCAGCACAGTCTCCCTTTATCTTCAATGAGCTGACTGGAAGAAAGAAAAAGTCAAGAACCAACACATTGTCTTGGACAACTAATATCAGGCATTGGAACAGGGCTTGTGCCTCACCCTTGGACAGCCTTAGGGGAGAGCATTGCAAAATTATAAAAGTATTGAAACAGTCAGCAAATTGACTAGCAGAGATATGGCCTCCCCCTCCTACTGTGGAAAATACTACTTAAAACTGCAGAGATGAAAGACCTTTAAATCTATTGAGGAAAGAATAAGATTCAAGTGAAGTGTTATAGAGAAACTTGCAGATATTTAGTTCTGCTTATGGCACTAATACTATCAAAAGAACCCTTGGAAACTAAAGTGGAAGTGGTAAGAAACTGACTTTTAGAAAATAAATATTTAACTTGTAGGATGGCCAAATTACCACTTTTAGGTAGAATGTGACCCACATTCAGCAGCTCTGCAATGCAGCCTGAAGCAGTTTTATTACTTATTGGAAATATACAGCTTATAGAAAACCACAAGTCCCAAGACATTCAACTCCTAAGAAAACAGATACTCTCCTTATCCCTCCTGTGGCCCAGAACCAGATTGATCAAGCTTCAGGCACTGTATGCTGAGAGCCACTTGCCCTCCAAATTATCACGGCTCCCCTCTTTTTAACATAGCTATTAGCTACTCTCAATAAATTGTAGATTTGCAGTGCAAGCAAGACCTTGCTGGGATAATATTGCTTCACTCACAATAGAGCAGGCTCTTTTCGTGAAATGCCTTAGTGAACTTCCGATTACATTTTAACAAGAGGGAAAAAAATCAGCCTCCAATCTGATTTCTACTTGCATAGCAATATTACTCTCCAAGATCAGGACAACACACTGATTAGTAGCTGTTAGTAATTAGGAATCATCTCTATGAAAAAAACGACCCCTAACTAAGATACAGGCAGTGATATGAAAGTGGAATTTTGACCAATGACAGTAGAAATATGGCCAACTGCTTTCTTTTAGGAAAATCACAAAGGGAAACAAAGAAACCCCCTTCTTAACCCTAGCTTAGGTTACCTGAGGTTTCATTTCACCTGAAAAAATGGAACTTTAGATCTAGACACATAAATCAAGAAGGTGATAGCTAATTCAACCTCCCAAACTTTTTTATTTCCCAGTGTATAATTCTGTGATTTTCTAAACTGAAGACGAAAATACAGAAATAATCCTTTTGCAGAAAAAAGCCATCAACTTATATTTTAAGTTATAAGACAATCATTAATTATTGAGTGGTGGCATAAAAAGTTTTACCTGGAGACAAGCTACCTCAGAAGTTTCTGGTACATCTGGCACTGAGTTCTATCAAAAAAGGGATCCTAGGACTACTCTATCTGAGCAAGACTGAGAACCGATGACTGAGCCAGTCATGTGGGTACAGTTTACTCAGCCATAGCAGCTGTTATATTTCTAGTTATTTCCATTTAATTACTTGTACCCCAAAAGCTACATCCTTTGCCAAATGTGTTTCTAAGAAAATTTTATGTACCCCAGTGGGCTGAAGTAGGATGTTATCAGTAGAGGAATTTACAGTTGTGGGCTGTTAAGATATTTTAATATTGCTTATATAGTCTCTTTCTGGTAAAAGAAAATCATGCTGCTGAAATTCAACTAAATAGTGAAAGAGCATGAAAGGAAGATGCCAATAAACCCCCAAACATCCTGTTATTTTACCAGTTTTATCTCCTCCAGTCTTGATTTCTTCTGTTTTCTGGTTCTTAATTTCATTTGCTATATTTTTTTATCCTTATATTCCTTCTCTATGGTTTCTCAGTGTGTGAATATTTGAAATGCCCTCAAAGTATATATGCAGCGTTGTATATTCAATTTAATGTCATTATGTTTGTAGATTTCACTACTGCAGCATGTAGAGTATAACTACAAACTATAAACTTTGCAGGCTTGTAGTGCATTCTGAAAACTCCAGTGACATCACATAGAATTACACAGAATTAACAAGGTTGTAAAAGACCATAGAGATCATCAAGTCCAACCTGTTACCTAACTTTATCAACCTACCCAACAACATCCCATCATCTAAACCATGTCACTGAGTATGCCATCCAATCTTTCCTCAAACACATCCAGGGATAGTGACTCAACCACTTCCCTGGGCAGCCCATTCCAATGGGAAATCACTCTCTCTCTGAAAAGATTTTTCCTAATATC
>VYZS01075064.1:7818-38862 GCA_013400695.1 Neodrepanis coruscans | reverse complement strand
TGCCCTGGGAACAGCTGGAGCAATGACAAGTGGGACCACCATGGCCAACTGGAACAAACTGTGCTGCCAAAAACAACCTTTCAGGAAAGGTTGAAGTCTTCATCAGAGAATGGCCTGGGAGAAGAGTTCACGATCAAAGTGAAGAGGAAACCTGTGCAAGACCCTGAGTTGGACTGGTTTGCTGACATGATCCCAGACATTAAACCTTCCTCTGCTCTCTTGATACTACCTGAGGCGAGGACAGAAGCTGTTGTTCCCACTCACTTGGGTGGCACATCCAGCAGAGAAAGTGCCTCCCAGAATGTGCTGTTCTCATCCAAATTTGCAGCACCTGATGTGATCGAGGTAAGAGACTCCAGGCTTGGGGGGATTTCTGTGACTACACATTTGAGAGGATCCCAGAGCACACACAGAGCACCAGCCATCCCTCAGTGGGATGGTGGATATCTGAGCAGGGATCAGTGGCTGTACAGACAAGTCTTTACTTTTGAATACAAGATGCTGAGCTCTGCCTTAGCAGGCACCAGGTAATTCAGTGGGCCAGCAAGCAGCAGGAGAGCTGTGTTAAGAAATAATGAATGAATGGGCTCAATTTGTACACTTCTCAAAGTACTAAGGAGTTTTAGCTCCAGCTTTTACTCTATGCTTTTACTCTCTATTCTGGATTCAGGAATCCTGTACTTCATTAGGGAGTCTTGGTTTGTAGACAGGTAAAAGAAGGCTGGATCCTGGCTGCTGAACAGGCATGGTCCCGTGCACAAACAGAAGGGGCTTTCAAGCACAGAGGATGCTCAGGATTTACTACAACTCCTGGCTCTTCTAGGAAGAACCCTTTGTAAATTAGAGACCATGAAACCAGAACCTCTTGATTACAGAGTAAATCTTTTGGGGTGCTTTGTTTTCATGAAAGAACAGCTGAAACATTTCTCCATTTCAGAGAAGAAGGGGGTTGTAAAACTGCTTAAGAAAGCAGGTACATCCCTGTAGCCCCATCATGGAGACTCCAGAGACAGCTGCTGTTTCCTGGCAGGGAAGGCAGCGCTCCCACCACTGCCACCTGAACATGTAACTCCATTAGGGAATAGGTGTTGACTTCAAGTTGTTTTTCACATTCAGTCTCAAGAGAGTTACGCAGGAATAGCAGGGAGCGTGGGGAGAGGAGCCTGGGATGTAAACTGAAGTTGTTTATGACATTTGAAAATGGCACAGTGTCCTGTGACAGAAGCACTGCCATGACTTCAACCCCATTGTGGAGGGGAAGTCACTCACTAGTGCAGTCAGTGGGTGGATGAGGTCAAAGTTACTGTATTAGAATAGAGTAGGAAAATGGCTGTTTTCTAGAGGGAAATAAATAATCTAATTTATTGCATTCTTTTTTAATAGAAAGTGGTTTTGGTACAAACAGTTCTTGCTTTAATTTTATAAAAAAAATTAAGACTCTCCTTGTTAAATTTGGTTTTGTCGTTGAAGTGTTTCCTTTTGTAGTTTAAAGTTCTTTAAGACTTAAAGCTGCAATACTGGCACTTGATTTTTGGTATTGTGGATGAATGCTCTGCCAGCACAGGATGAAGACTCCAGAGGCTGTGCTAAGCACAAAAGTACAGTCCATGTACCTTAATGTTCACCATTTTATGTGATTCTAGGCTGAAGCTACAGGCTGGGGTGAAGAAGAGGAGTTGAACTGGGAAGATGATACAAACTGGTAACAGGACTGAAAGAGACAAAGGCCAGTTATGGTGTGTTGGATCCTGAGAGGAGTTGCTGCTTCCCCAGTACAATGGCTAAGTCCCTCAGCGCTGCTTTTGCTAGAAGGCAGGCACTTGCTGCACAGCCAGCAAGATCCCAGGGGGCCTTGCAATGGATGCTCCTTCCCAGTCTGTGCCAAAATCTGCAGGGGTGAGGCCTGCACTCAAGCAATATGCCCAGCTGTGGTGTGTGCCACTGCTCCCAGAAGGAGGAACAGCGTGATGGTGATGGGTGTGATGGTGCTGATGTGCTACTGGAGGCCAAGAGTGCTGTAAGCGATTGTTCCAGAACTCATCCCTGCCCCGAAAAACTGCTGACAATAAATGAAAGTCACACTGAGTTCCCTTGGTTAACGTGCCTTTTTCCTTTGTTTTTTTTCCCTCTTTTCTTTTTATTTCCCCCCACCCTGGAAAACTAAAGCCCTTAGAAATGGTTCCTTTTAACTTTTTAGCTACGAGATGATTTTAAGATGAATGTACAGTTTACTGCTCTTATTTATTTCTGTTTATGTAGTTCTATCAGTGGATGGCACTAGAGGTGCCAGGGACCGTGCAGCGAACGATCACAAACTGCTTAAGCACCGTGTTGTTTCTGCTCTTAACTGTGACCAATAAAGATTACTTTTAAAAGATGACCCTTGGAGTGGAACCAGCAGCAGAGGTATGTTCAGAGAACAGTGTAGAGCCTTAAATTGTTATTCTTGAGTGTATTTTAAAATTAAGATAAAAACACCTACTGCTTGGTCACCTAGAGGAGACAGGAACAAAGTAACTGTTACTTTTACAACAGATCCAAACCTCTAAGTCTTCAGAATACTATCTCATGAAATGTTTATCCTCACACAATAGAAAAACAAACAACATACAAACAAATATACAAAACTGGCAATGTACAAACTGACAGCTCGGATGCACAGTAGTGTCCATTAAAATGCCTCTGTCCTTCCACCCACTTACTGTGAAACACGGACCAACATCTCACCCCTCAGTCCATTTTGGCACAGATACAGTGGAGCATCTCCCCGTGTCACAAGTTTTCTCTTCTCCAGCACTGGTGGTAAAAAGGCACCTCTTCCCTCCCAGCTGGGAGCTGAGCTGGCTCTGTGTCTCCAAGGCCCCTGGAGCACCTTACTGTGCACTGTCTCTGAGGGCGGCAACAGCTGCATGCAGAGCCTCCAGCTTCCCTGCAAGCCAGGCTGGGGGGGAGCCTTTCTGCAGCAGCAGCTTCACAGCCTCCACTGCCCCCTCCATCGTGCCTACTGCTGACTTGTACTGCTCCTCAGAGGGCGGGTGACAGGCTCTTTTGGCCAGCGGCTGCAGATTTAAGTAAACATGAAACATCATTTTAGTGCTCTATGTAAGTGATCAGTCCTTGTCCTAATCCAAGAAAACCTTTAGTTAGAACAGAGTAGCAAGACTCCCCTGTGCTGTGAAAGTTCTTGCTCCCTGGGAGGCACAACAGAGTGTTCAGGTATTGTATTTAGGGCCAGGAGTGCACATGGCCTTTTTTCTTAGAACATGGAGGGCAGCAAGACCATTTGAAATGTCTTCAGAGATTTCTCAGAACTGAGAAAAATCGACAGTAGGGTCAATGTAGTTCCAAGAAGCACACATACCTCTCCTGTTGACTCCAGTTCTCCATCCACCTTAAAAACCTGTGCACTCCAGGTAATCCTTTCTTGCTTCATGCGTTCTGCTCGTGCTTCTCTTGTTTCTTGTACCTGCCTCGTCTGGGGAGAAAGCCACAGGAGAGGTCACTAAACCAAGGCAGCATTACCAAGCATTACCTTCATGGGTTTCATGCACTCTGATTTAGCTTTCAGAAACAGATCCAAGAGAAATGGGGAAGGGAATCACACCAACCAAATTATGAAGAGCCTCTGTGCAATTTAGTAGCTTTTTTTCTCTAAGGAGGAAAATTCAAAGCATTTAAATCAAAGCTGGGAAGTACTGGAAGAGCAATTCTTAATTCTGCTCATTATTTCCACTTATTTTAAGTAATCAAGTTCAACGAGATCCCAGCTGACAGAACAACTTATTTTAAACTTATTTTTAATCACCATGCAGATGATGGAGGTGTAGACAGAGGCTGTTTACTGCTGTTTACTACGACTAATGGGGGTACAAGGTCAACTAAGAAAGCAGTAAAGTGGTTCAACAACGTGCATACCTTAGCCAGAAAATTAACAACTTTGTTCTTAGCTTCTTCAGAATTAAGGCACTGAGGAACAACATCTTCATGGCTTGTTTCCTGTCAAAAAGATTAGTAGTTGTTCAATACATTCATGTTAACAAGGGAACAGACAAAGTAAAAAATGTTTCTGTGACAGTCCCTCCCCTCTTGTAACCAATCTAAGCAATCAGTGCTTAATGCTCCTTCACTTCCACCTCCTGAAAGCACTTCCAATTGCAGTAGCCCTCATTTTGATGTGCAATAGCATCTATAATACTGAGATCCAAACTGCACAGTGAGGAGCAGCAAACATTTAGAACAGGTGGATTTCTGTACAATAGAAGTTAACAGAGCTGAATACGTGCACCTGGAGTTGTGCTCTGCTCACCTCTGCAAAATGTGTGAACGCCTCCAGTGCGTGGTGGTGAATCAGCCAGGTCTGGTCAGCCAGCAGAGAGGAAAACAGGCAGGACAACTGGGGTATAACCTGCCTCTGCAAGAGGAACAAACATCCATCAGTTCCAAAGAGTCAGTTCTGTGTATCTTGCCATCAAGGCTTATTATTAAAGAATTGCTTTAAGGTCAAGGGGACATGTTTGGGATATGCAAGAGTGCTACTGCCTTGTCTGGCAAAAAGAAAAACCGACTATGAGGGAGGTGACATGTTCTGTTCTTCCTGGAGGTTTAAATGTCAGTCCTTTCTCTCTGGTGAGAAGCAACTAAAAGTGAATAAACCAAGTATCCGACATGGCACTTGGCATGTCCTGATGAGCAACAAATCTGCCACAGACCATTACTAAGTCTCCAAGATGATTATCTCCTGGCACTCCTGTATGGATTTAATGAACTTGATCCTTTAATTGTGTATTGAAATAAAAGGTGTATCTTTCATCAAAAGACTGAAGGTGATTTCCCTAACACCACAATTACATTACCTGTGCTTCTTGTGGTATAAACACCTTTCCCATGGAAGACAGAAAATCCACCATTGCTAGACGAACATAATCCGGGGGACCCAGCTGGAAAAGGGAAGACTGCAGTGCAAATACCTGTGGAAAACAAATGCAGTGAAGCTCCATCAGACAGCCTGCAAGTGGAAACTTTGCTGTCTCATCTTTGAATCCAAAGACACTGAGTTTAGAAAACTGCATTTAAACCAAAAGGAGGTATGCTGCACCTCAAATAAAACTGGGTAGGATAAAGATGCAGTGCCCTGTTTAGAAAGAAATGAACATGCTCTACATAGCATATCCATATATCTCAGTATCTTACAGAGTAACTGGATTCTCAAAAACTGGGTTAACCAAAATGCCATATGCTTTGTTTAAAACCCAGGAAAGTAATCAAGCAAGAAATGAAATCTTTGTATGTTAAGAGAAAGCCAGACCATGAAATAACTCATTTGAGATTTCAGTAAATCACAGAGAACTTGGTTTTCGTTAATTAAATTATTCATAAGAAGATGTTTGAGGTTTTGTGCATTTTTTTTTTACCTGAGTAATCAGTTGAGCATCTAATGCTTGGATGAAAAATTCTAAAAGGTGAAGTAATAAACACAGTGTCTGCTGGAGACATGGCTCATCTGAGACCTTCAAGAGATCACAAGATATCAGTAACATTGCATTTTAACTTAACAGAATAAGTTAGAAAGATTTTCAAGTCACAGTAGTGTTCCAAAATTCTAAGCCTAACTTCACATTGTAAGCAGAAGAAAATATTAAAAGTCATATCAATATTTCTAGGTGGTCATATTTTACCAGATCCTTTTCTTTGATTTTTATTAAGAATATTTCTTAGCCCTCCACCATCTCCTTCCACCACTTACTAAAAAATAAGCAGCTAAAGGTTATCTGAACTATTTCTTTTCACTTAACAGTTACCAAATGTCCTCACAGCATGGCTGAGTTTGGAAGAGACCTCTGAAGGGACACATGGATGGCCCTTCTTCACCCCTTCTCTCAATCTTTCCTCATCCAGAGCACGGACCATGACATCCCTTTGCTGTTTTCTTTGTGCAGCTGCAGCCATGAACAGGTATATTGGTCACAAGGGCATCACCTGAGCCCCTTGTTCTCAAACGTGGGAGGGTGAGTAGCTCTGTGGGTCTTCCCGTGTCAGGCTGTGACCTAACAAGTCACTGTGAGTGTTGTTCATGTTCTAATGAACATACAAAATACACCAAATTTGTAACTAGTATTAACTAGTATGAATCCAAATGAAGAATGTCAGGTTTTTCTCCTTGAGCAAGTGTGAGTCTGACACTGAGTAACAGACAGAGTAACAAGGAGCCGTAGCTTCCCAGAGCACACTGCCCAATATATAAACCAGCTGAGAGCAGATGGGCAGCACAGTTACACTCTGCTTTACAGAAACAGTCCAGTCCAAGTAAAACAAATTACTAACAACAAACATCATGATGAAACAGCACTGGCCTCTCAAAGACATCCTGTTTTCACCACCAGAGCAGCAAATTCTCTTACCTGCTTAGCCTGGAGGAAAGTCCAGAACTGACCGAGCACTCCCAAGACAGATGCCTTAAGTTCTGCCTCCAGAGTGTCATCAGCAAAACTGCAGGCAGCCAGCAGGACAGAAAGGGCAGTGTTCTAGGAGGAAAAAATGTGTAAGACAGACCAAAAAAAAACGCTACACATAAAACAACCCAAAACCCCAGGCTCATATTAAACATCTAAAATGATACAAGATGGCAAGAAGCCCAATGTGCTGTGTCAGCTGTAGGGTACAGCTAATCCACCAGGCCACCAGCCAGCAAAGCTTCCAAAGCAAGGAAACCATCCGTTACTCCTGCGAGTTCACATGCACTGTGGTCATGAGCTGCACTGCCAGGAGGAATCTGACAGCAAACACTTCATGTGGAAGCCCCTGGTTTCTCACATTCCCTCGCCAAGGAGACCAGTGAGTATCTCTCAGGTTTGACACTGCATAAAACCATCCAGGACTTTAAAAGTAATGTATAGCATAAATCAGCAATTCTAAACAAAAAATCATCTGCTCACCCAGAGAGCAAACAACTAGAATAACTAGTGAACCACTGTCACCTTCAGAGTAGAGGGTCTTAAGGTGCTGTATGCTGCAAGAAAACATTAACGTTCTTGCTCATGCATATGCCTGCTAAGGATGGAAAAAAGCTGTGCAACGCACCGAAAAGCAGCACTGAGCTGACAGCAACAGAATCCTTCAGTTTGTGAACGCAGAGTTCACACTTTTTTATGAAGAGAACCAAATCTGCTTTACCACGGGTCGGAGCTCTCCCAGGGCTCGCCGGCTGTTGAGCCACCGCCGGCACTGCGCCAGCCCCGCCACGCACAGCTGACGTGCCACTTGCTCCCTCAGGTCAGGATTCAGGGCCCGCAGGGATACGTGCTGCCACACTGCCAAGTTCTCCACCTCTTCTGGAAGGAACTTATGAGCAAATTCTACCTGGAAACAAAAGGTTAACAGAAACTCAGCAGACCAAAAGCCAGCTTGATAATCGGTCAGAAAGCTGAGAAACCAAGCTGGTTTTCCTTAGATATATTACATGAAAAAAAAGTGAAATCTTTCATTTAAATAACTCCCAATTTGTTATATAAAAGAACTTCTAGAAATGCCATCTCCTTTGTCACATGTAGGACATCTGAATGATGAAGCAACTGATTCTTTCAGCTGCTTGAAGCAGTGGCCCCAGTGAGTAGAAGAAAGGGCTGTGGTCTCTCCAAGGTACAGAGAGGCACTGCAGGACAGGACGCTGCTCCTGACACCTGTACACTCATGAACATCAACTGGACAGGACACTGTTCCAGCAAATGTGGGAGATGTGCTGCTTTCACACTTAGTCAAAAAAAGCACTTCATTGCTGCCCAGTAACACTCTTAGAAAGGTGTGTGTGCCTTTCTTGTTCTGAAGAACACGTCTGCACGAAGTGGGATCCACTATGACAAAGTAACAACAAGCACAGCAAGTGAGCACTCAACATCTTGTCACTTCTCAAGAACAAAAAAAGAGTATTTTGACACAGGCCATTGATTCAAGTCTCTTCTAGTAACAGCAGAAGATGCTGGTGCTGTACTTGCCTGATGATCTGGAGCCATCAAGAACAGCATACGCCTCAGCAGGACACCAAGGGCAGAGACCTGGTAACAGTCACGGGGCCAAGCCTTTATCTGCATTAGGATAAAAGGATAATGCATCTAATTAAATGAAGAAAAAAAATCACCATTTAGCAAATAATTTCTTTACAGAATGTTCTGAGAGTTGCTATGTGAAATACCAGGCATATTGTTTTATATTTTCCCTGTACCGTTTTTGCTTATTATTAAACCAATCCAAAGAGTTAAAAAAAATCTCTTCTTGGATTTAGAATAAAAACGAAATTCCTGTCTTGGATCATTTAGAAAGTTTGTTAGTAGAACTTGGATTAAAACTGGTGCCAAATTGCAAACATCACAGTGGTTCTTACCAAGTGGGCAATCACATGCACGTGGTGAGCACACAATTCAGCTGTTCCATACCTGGAACATGAGAGACAGAAGCTTCTTAAGTCTGTACCTCCTATTAACAGACTAAATATTGTAAGTCTTGTCTAAGAAATGGCCATTTCCTCTAACATATTTAAATTTGATTTGCAGAGACACAATTTACTTGAGAAAACCATTCCAAAAGGCAATTATTAAATAACAGAGAAAGCATGTTCCTCTTACTTGCATGAATGAAAAAAATGGCTAAGCCATTTCTGCACCTGATTTTCAAAATGTACTATCTGAAAATAATCCAATTCTGGGACAATTCTGTCTTAAAAAAAACTCTCTCTCAAGGAATTGTGTACAACAACAGAATGAACTGGATCTGTGGAAAACCTGCTTGACCTCTAGTAAGAGCACCTTACCGGGCAAGGAAGCACCACGAGTCCATTGCAAGCAGAGATGTGATCATGCTAGAACCCAGCACTGCATCCAGCAGGGCATATTCCTGAGGAGAAGATATGTAAATACATATGTAAATTCATGCAGAAACTGATTTCAGGCCTGCTATTACATTTACTAATTAGCATAAAATCTAGGAAGATTTAAAATCTGATTTAAAACGTTTTAAGAACTTGTTTTCACACTCCATGTTCAGCTACACCACCAAGTGAGCAGCTACACCTTTATTTTGCACACTTTGAAAGTACATCTACATTCATCTCAACGGCCTGAGGATCCTTCAAAGCAACTCCTATGAAGAAAAAAATATTTTTTTAACCAATGTACTGCCAATTTTTTTTCCAGCTTTACTGGGAACTGTATAACCTAACTCCAGCCATGTAACTGGGTCACAGCTGCTTTCAACAGAACCCCTTCTTAACTAAGCATGAATTCAGAGCTCCATCATCAGAAAGGACCCATTCTTTTTAAATAGCACCTCTGCATCATAACAGCTGAAGGGAGGATAAGCAAAAACCAATCTTACCAGCTGAGGGAAGTGTGATGGGAGTGTGGAAGCAATGAAGGAGCACAGGTGGACACAGACATAGTGATAGAGGGTGATGGGAACTGCTGGCTGTCCAGTGCTGATAACTTCTGGCAAACAGACAGGGAGAGAAAGCTCGCCAGAACATTGCTGGAAACTGAAGAACAGAGCTGAAAACAAAGACAGGCTGCAAGGGGAAAAGGAAAAAAAAAAGAGAAACAGTTGGGTTACAGATATGTAAATGGCAAATCCTGCAAGCAACATCTGTACTGCAAAATTGTTTTCTTTGACCAGAAATGATGGCAATAATGGCCATTCCTTTCTTGAGAAACACAGACATCTCTGGCTCTATACCCTTCACTCCTGAGGCACTGAACATCAGATCCTGTTTGTCTTGGCATAGGGATGTAAATCCATAGAGTCTGACAAATTTTACTACTCAGTTGCCTGGGAAACTCCAGCAGCTGAGCCCCTCTGTTTGCCCATATGGAATGATTGCTGTGGTGAAGAACTACAACAAAAAAACCCCCATTTCAGTACCTCTTTGCTGCGTTCCAGAGAGTTTGCACTTCTTCAGGCTGAGAGGACAGCTTGTCCATTATGGTAACCAGGAGGAGACACTGGGGCAACTGCTGCTCAGGAGGGAGACCTGTAGAAGTTTGTTTTTTTAAATGAGATGCCAAACTGCCCTTGTAAAGATATCACATGTGTGAACTGGCTTTTAAGCAAATATAGAGGCAAACTGATGATATATCTCAGCTATCTCAGAACTATGACATGTTGATCACGGCAGAAATCAGGGAGGAGGGCATGTTGAAACAAAAAGCAGGTAATTTTCCAGTATGAAGGCAATCTACTTTTTAATTTAGGAAAAAATAACTGTCTCCTACCCACCAACAGAACAGCAGAAAAATTTCACCTGAGTCAGAAAGTTTGTGGCAAAAGTGGATTTAAATGATGCAAAAGAGCAGAATTGACAGGATTTCTGTTAACCAGATTAAGTTTTTCTGAGTTCTTTGGAAAAAGATTAATTCAGGAACAACTTAAACTGTTATAGAGTTTATCCAAGTTAGCAAACAACTGGCTACATCAAAGCACTTACAAAAGAACTAGACAAGCAAACCAGTACAGAATATTGCCTGTGGTCCAGTCCCAATGCCTTGGAGATGTTTACAGCCCTGGTAGCTGTATTTTCAACCCACCTAACTTTTTACTTAACACTTGCTCCACAAAAGGACTAAAAGGAAGCAGGTGGTTGATGAGAGGGTCCAGAGCCACAAGAAAAACCCGGGATATTTCATCTCGATGAACTTCCAAGATCTCTGGAGCATAGAGACTGGGAGGAAATTTGCTGAGGGGGAATTGGAAAAAAAAAAGTTAAATATTCCCAGTAGCATTTTCAGCAACATTACTTTTTTCCAAAAGAACTACAAAAAGGCAAGTTCATTTTAGAATATGTGGTACAGCCCAAGAGTTACAACTCTGCATTCAGCCTTTAACCTAAGCATCACAGTCCCATATTTTAGCAAACATCCAAAGAAAACCTTACAAGCTCACAGAAAATGCATGTAAAATACATAACAACTATGGGATGAAACATACCAAATCACAAAAAGTCAAGTAAAAAAGAAAAGCCAAAAAAACACCTGTATACACAATTTGACAGTCACAAATGTGACATCACTACATGACACCAAAAGGGCACCACAATTTCTTTGAAGAGAAAAAAACCTTAAGCAATAAAAAAGAACTAATATGAAAATAAAGCAAAACAGATCATGAAATGAAAACTTTCTACTTTTGCAGCTTGTAAAGCAACTGTAAAAATGCTACCTTCCTACTCAAAAATCCTGCTTAGTTTCCTTGCGTGAATAGAAGTTTACAACCTTCCACTTGAGAAAAATCTACTAGGTAAGTAAAGTTAAAAGAGGAAACTCATAAAAAACCATCCACTCAATCTTCCAGTGAAACGTGCAGGGAACTCAGACACACATCTCCCCACAGTAATCTCGTTTGAATTCCAGAAGAGTGGCTGAAATCAGCCCTCTGATCTTATAGTATAAAGTGTGACCAGTATAAAGTCTGTGTTCCCCAGTTCTTCCCCACCTCTGCAGCAAACAAAACAGAACTTCTTGAAAGTGATAAACTGCTTGCAGGCCATTATGTTTTATGAGCATAACAATAGAAGAGCATTTGCTTCCAAGAGAACCAGAGTCCTCTTGTGAGATTTCACAAGATTATTAACATAACAGTAAAGTTATGAAAAATTTCAGGCTACTGTGTTTCTGATCCCTTCTTTCTCCAGGACAAATGTTTCCATACTTTGTCTTAAAGTAGAAACAATCTGTCAAATGTCACTACGGACACCTGCATTCAGTCTTGGATGTTTTTGTTTCTGTATATTCTACACATAATTTGATAAGCAACATTGACATATTTAATTGCAACAAAGTTAATGGTTTGTCAACATTGCACAGTACTGATCAAGAATGGGGTTAAGGTAACTGTATCACATATAAATGCCTAATTTATTAAAAATATTTTATTTTTCTGTACAAAAAAGACAACAGCTCTGGAATGAGAATTGTATTTGTACATTTTAAAATACTTGTAACTTCAATTATGCAATATGGAGATGTTAAGATCAACAGTCTGTACTTCACATACCTGTATATCTGAAGAAAGAGGTGATGTAACTGGGAACAGGAATCAGAGAAGTAAGCAAGAAATTCCTGAAAAAGCCAGTAATTTTGAATGGTACTTTCAATATAAAATACATGATTAATTACACTTTTTATTCTGTTCTATTGGTATGTAAAGTACTACACTGCAAAATTGTTCAAGTTCTAAGAATCCACAGCACAAAGCAAGAGTAAAGCACAATAAACAAAGTAACAACAATACACAAGTGTCCCCAGACATTTTTAATTATTAATGCCACATCCATTTCAATTGTTGAAACGAGCAACAATTCTGGAAACCAGGCCATGCTGACTCAAGGCTGCCTGTAAAGATTGGACATCTCCTACCAACCCCTTGGTGACACTGCATGAAACAGCTTGTAATAGTTGTTTGTTTTTCTGGGAAATCCCAGCAGTAACCCTGCTTAGGCTTGTGAGTATATAAAGGTGGAAAAACTACAGGCAGGTTACCAGATGTTAATTATGGATGTTAATTATACTGCCCATATGGGATAGTCATAAATTGTTAGGATATTATGCAGTACAAAATTATTCCATTTGCAGATCAGAGGCTTAAATTTAATATGAACACAGAATTTAAGTATAAAACCTACCTTTGTGTAGTGTACAAGGGAATTAGCAAAGAACCTGCACAGTTTGACTGTCTTCTGGAACAGCCTTAAGTCAGTGCCCTCCTGTCCAAAAGAAGCAGTTCTAAAAGTCAATATACAGAATAATACAATAAAAAAGGAAGTTAGATTGCTAACAATGTTCAAAACCTATTTTGCATTTGACTCTTTAGAAATTCTGAAGCTAAGGGTTCAGAAATTCTGAAGCTCAGCATTTTTAGAACAATATTCAGAATTGAAATGGTATCTTTTGATTGACCTTGGGATATTGCCAGTTTAGGAAATAAAAAAATTCTCACAGAGTATGGTGAAAACTTAAGTGTCTCACTAAAATATCCCCAATCTAAACAAAGTTATGGGCCTCACTTTCATGTGGTTTCAAAAGAATAAGATATTCTGCCTACCATATGAAATAAAGAAAACCCAAAAACCCAAACCCAAACTACTCCAAGCAGTAATACAACACAAAGAATTTATCCTCCCCAAGTTCACCAGCAGCTTTGGGAGCTTTTTAATTCACCTGTATCTCCGACACCTTCATTTGCTCAGCCAGTTGCAAAGAGGAGTCAAAAGACAGCAGAGTGTCCTTGCACAGACTGTTGAGGATGTCACTGTGCTTCAGGTGGCACTGCAGCAGGGAGTGATGCTTCAGGCTTTGCCTGAAAGGCAGGAATACAATCAGAAATTTAATTGTCAGAAGTGATCATGCAATGAGTTCCTACAAATCCAAATAATTAATTCTTCTATTTAGGCTTTCATACAACACTGATTGGTGCAATATCATGTACACTGAAAGCAGAACTCTGAGAGAACAACCCTCTCCACAGCCATGACTGAAGCAGAGGAGAGGCAGGATGAAAGCACAAGACAGTCAACTCAAGCCAAAGTGTCTGTACAACTGCAGGTCAGATCTGTTAATATTATTTATTCAGACAACATTGTTTCAAATTTTCTTCTGCACTGCAATATAAAAATTTCAATTTTATTTGCAATTCTGAACACAACACAATTGAAACATTAATTATGTGAAGTTGTAGTCTGTTCACATTACAATAAAATCCAAAGAGTTCAATCACATACTTGATTATGAACTTCCATGTATTGGCATGAAGGGCATGGTCCATATTGGAAATGACAGAGCAGATCTCCAGCACAGTGTGGATTACTAAGAAACAACAAAAATGGCACAGTTAAATCAGATTTGTGAGTTCACAGCAATCCCAAGCACCAAGAGAATACCAGCCCATTGACACTGAATTGGGAAAATGGCTCAGTGTTAGGGTGCTGCCCCTCTTCTATAAACCTACACAACACACCCCATTCCACACAGGAAGTTCCAGGAGAAAAATGGAAATATTTCAAGCTTCAAAGTGGTGCTTTCTGAAAGGCTGGTCAGGACAGCAGGTTTCTGAGCACACTCAGAAACCTGTTTTAAAAATTCAGACCTACTCTCTATAGAAAAAAAAGACTGAGCAAGAGTAAAAGATTTTAAATCCACATATACCTGACACCATATCTGTGATGTTGTCTTCAGTGGAAGGAGAGCCCATGGAAATCAGATCGAGTAGCTCCATCAGCTGTTTCTGAAGGGAGTAAGTTTCCTTGAACATAGCTTGCAGGAGGTCAGAAATCAAGTGCAGATGCCCACAGTACACTGATTCACTGTCCTGTAGGAAAGGGAGAGGAAGAGGTTTAAAAAGTTCAGCAATCGCAGTCTGTTTTTTCATATCCTGAAAACACCAAGAGCTTTGTCTACTGGAAAAACAGAACAAGGCACAACAGCTGTACCTACTTTAACTCAATACACAGCCAGATCTGCAGCTTCTGCTCCCAGCCCCTGATCACTAAATATCAAATGCCATTCTCCTGCAGCCTCACTGACAACTAATGAGGTCTGCCTGCCTCCTGTGAGTTTAAGGGGCTCTGGATTAGGCCTCCACAGATGAACCTAAGACCACATTTCTGAACAAAACAGGACAGTGTTAGCAACAAAGGAACTGGCATTTCAAATATTTCCCAATGCTTTCAACTTAGAATTGCTAGATAAAGGTATGGCACCTGAGTTTGAGCCCTGACATGGAAAACTGATGTAAAAAAAAGGACTAATTCAGAGTAAAAATGAAAGGCAACCAAAAGTTAGAGTGTCCTTATAATAACTTTGTTTTACTTTCATTGCTTAGAGGGAATTACAGTTGCATCTTTAACTGACAAGACATTACTTGTCAGAACTAATATACAGATGTTAATCTCAACTTTCATTCCACTTTGGAACTTCCATAAAAACAAGGCAAGTCACACCATATTTGTAACCATTTGTAGCTCTGAAAATACTGCCACCCATCAGAAGTGCACAGATCTCACAAAGTGCTCCATTCACAAGCAAAATGTTTAATTAACACTGATGCAAAATCTGGAAAAAGCACAATCTGAGCCTTTCACCACCAGGTCAGATTTGCTGGGCAGGCAGCTGAAAAGTCATCTTTGTACTTGTGCACCAAGTAAACAGCTAAATTTAAATTAATAATTCAACAACAATACGATTTCAAAGCAGGATCTTCTTACAAAGCGAGTGGCTCCTGAGAGCTGGGGAGCATTAGGGACTTTTCTGCCTCCACCACAGACCTACCCTGCAGTGTGTAAAGGTGTTCTTGATCACATAGAGCACAGAGGAGGGAAGGGAGCGGATGCTCTCCAGGGGCACACACTCCTGCAGTGTGCACACACAGCGAACACAACCCGTCAGAGTCTCCAGCAGTTGCACCATTGTCTTAAAGAAAGAATAAACAACAACAGCCAATGTTTTTCACTCTTGCAATAGCTACAAAAGCATCTTTTCTTAGCTGAATTGGATTTTTATGGCATTTAAAGTTCAGTTATTTGCATAAATAAGTTTGTTAAAGGTTAATGAATCTCCATAAAAAAAAGCAATTCCAGAGTTTTTCTCCAGGACCATATACTCTGTGAAAGCCTCGTATACCTTTGACTACTGCTCTTTATTTACAAAAGTTTTAAAACCCAGAATTCAGTGTGCCAACAAGTGCCAGATTTCACTCTTTAAACACAGTGAATCATTCCATTTGTGTCAGTAAGTTAAGAAGAATTTGAGATGATTTTTTTAAATCATGATTAGCATCACATGCTAGATGTAATCATTCACAAAATGTTAATTGAACTTCAACTACAAAGGAAGATTAAATTACATTTTAACCACCAGCAGCTGGAAAAAATAGTCTAAAACCCCCTTAACAGTTTATGTAGAAGCAGAGAATGATGTAAACATTCCTTTGACAGCTTATGTGATGGGACTTGCCTGTAGCAGATTCCTTACAGTACTGCATAACTCTGTACTGGGGCTGGTTAGTCCTTTGGCCTCACTGGATAACTCACACATTAAGTTATCAAAGAACTGTAGAGTCTGTCAGAAGGCAAAGCAAAACTTAAAACACTTTATTTATAAAGGTACACATTACAAATAATGACACCATTCTACCCCAGCTTGCTTCTTTGGCATTGAGACATGGGCAAGAGAGAACTCACAGGAGAAATGAACACTGTCCAGCATTTCAGTCATAAAGCATGACATAACAAAAAGCAAAAAAACACATATACATATATAAACATGAAAATTATAGGCAGAAGGTGTAGTGGCTCAAATCTGTTAGTAAAACAAACTTCCAAGCTAATTTGTTTGAAATATATATACATTGTACCAAAGAATTCTTATTTAGTTAAAACCACATCATTTTAAAAGGGTTTTCGTCTCAGAAAAAAATGTTTATTTGTTGAGGATGATCATTAACATTTTGAATACATTAAAAGAAAATTAATCCTGTGACCTACAAACAACATTTAATTCTACTTTGGTTGAGGCCCTTGCATATTTGATTAGTGTTATTGTTGAGACTGCAAACCCATGAGGTGCTTCCAGACATGTGCAGGATAAACAGGTAAGGAACAGTAATCCTTGGTCAGAGTGTGGCTGTAATGAGCCATTTTCCTTGTAATCTACAAAATTTGTTATTTGAACATAAGAGAAATGGAAATGAGGTGGCCATTTTTACTGGCTTTTTAAAGTGGACAAGCTGAGGCCTGAAACCTAAATCAGTAATTTGGTACTGCTTTACTTCACTTTAAGTCTAAGCACTGAAGAATTTCAATACAACTGCAGCACAAAATTCTCCATTGTTTAGTCAAAAAAGAGAACATATGTTAGGCCAGTATGGTCTAATTTCAAGTTTTGTATCCAAAGCAATAATTATCCTGTGTGACCTCAAAAAAGAATCACTGCATTCTGAGCAGGTTTCAGCACTGGACTGACTGACAATTCCACAGTTAATTGAAGCTGTCCTACCTTAGGCAACACTTTAGAGAAAAAAGTTTGTTCCAAGTCTTCAAGACTGATGTGGGGCAAAAACATTTCAGTCAGGATCCTCAAAACACCTGCAAAGAAAAGCATTTAAACATTACAGAATAAAACAACCTGTGATTACCAGAAATAAGTTGCAGCATTGGAAACAAAGAACCACATCAAGCAGAAACAGATCAGGTGCTTTATTTTGAGAGAAGCAACATAACATTTGCCTTATCTGAAATGCATGAAAACACACATGCATTAACAGAAACAGCTGCAACATACAAAAAAACATCAAAAATAGCATCACACCTGACTAAACTTGGGTTAACACAACTACTTGCCTATGGGTTTAGCATTTTCCATACTCCAACCTGCAAATAATTGCCCCTTTAATGTGCTGGTTGGCACTAATATGCAACGTAACAGTAAACTTTAGCAAGACTCCTAAACAGCTACAAACGAGCTTCATTTTCTTTTCACTATTAACTATTGCAAGAGCTTTGTCACCTGTAAGGTAACAGCCAAAAAGATGATAAAACACAAGATAAAAAGCACTCTTCTTTCATGTGTTTAAAAATCAGGAGCAGGAAAGAAACAGCAGCTTTACATGCAGAGCTTCTTCAGGGGCTTTTATAAAGCTTGATCAACACACAATTTGTGGAACATGAAAGGTCCAGCAGGACTGTTGAAGACTCTGAAAGCCAGGAGTTGTAGCCTAAGCATTTTTAAGTAGTGCAGAGTTTATAATGCAATTGCCACACAACGGTCTGAGGGAAGAGGCACCTCTTAGCCACTACTTACGAATATGCTCAGCCCAGTCTTCACACTCTTGATACATCGAGTAAAAACGTTAAAGAAAACCAAATTAGTCCTGCTGTAAAGGTTCTCTTTCAGGCACCTGCAGCCTTGCTCACCCTGTGGCAGGGGATGCTCCATAACCAGTACAGGCTGGTATCTCCCAGTGCCCACAGGAACAAGAAAGTACCCCAAAAATGCATTAAGAGAGTAAGTCTTGAGTTGGTTCTTGTTTTTCAGTGGTTTGTTGGTTTTTTTTTTCCTTTTTTAAGGAAGGGGCAGGCGGGGAGAGGAGTACGGACAGGAAATGTTATCCCAGGATAACATATCCCGGGAGGGGCTGCATATTTTAAAGCCTTATCTGCACAGGTCCGTTTATTAGTATATGTTAAGTGCTAAATGAACCACATTATTTTATACCCTGAAATCCTTTATTCCAGGGCAGGGTTGCCCTCGCTCCCAGCGAGCCCGACACCCAGCTCTTCTCTCCCGCAGATTTACCCTCACAAGGGTCCCCCCCGGTTCCCTCCCCGCAGATTTACCGCCTGAGGGATGCGAACACATCCCCGCACACCCCACACCCACCACTCCCCCATCACTGCCGGGAAGGATATGAGGAGCCGGGGCAGCACTGCGGGCAGCTCCCGGCGGCACAGCTCCCCATCCCAGCCCCGCAGCTCCCGCAGCAGCGGCTCGGGGTCGGTCTGGGACATGGCACCGGGAACGGGAACGGGAGCGGCACCGGGAGCGGGAGGAATCCCGCGCCTCCCACAAGCCCGCGCGGGAGGAAGCGGAAGGGGCTCCACGTGGGAGAAGCGGGCGGAGGGAAGGGACGGGAAAACGCAACCGGGAAAAGCCCGTCCGTGCCTGGGTCGCCGAGCCCCGGCCTCCCGCTTCAGCCCGGGGTTGGAAGCACCGAGCCCACCATGTGAGTTTTCCCGGGATTAGCGGCGGTGCCGAGGTCCGTGTGTGTGTGATGGGAGAGGGGCGGGCACTGGGAACGCTGTGTTTTCATAAATGTCAATATTCGGGGAGGGGGTTAGACACAGAATGGTTGGAAGGGAGCTCTGGAGATCATCCAGTCCAGCCCCCTTGGAAAGGTGACAGGGATACGTCCGGGTGCGTTTGGAATGACTCCAGAGGGAGACTCCGCTCCCTCCCTGGGCAGCCTGTTAGTGAAAATCAGGATGCTACAATTAGATGGTTTGTGCCGACATTAATGATGTGTAAAACTATTTGCTCTTATTTCCAGCGGTGCTGCACCCGGCTGTTGGCAAAACATCTGATAATCCACCTGCAAAGTAAAGCACTTCTTCCCACATAAAAACATCCTCTACCAAGAAAACCAAAACAAACTGCAACCCCCCCCCCAAAAAAAAAAACAAACCCAAAAAACAGAACAAACAAAACTCTCACCTTTGTATTAGTCTTTGCCTTGAAAGAGTGTTTCTGGCTATAATAATAAATTAAGCTGGCTCTTTTTTTAACTGTTACTCCTGAAAATGGATTTTCGATTTAATTTTGCTATTGATGAAGATGAGAAGACTGAGGCAGACACTGACTTCTTACTGCTGTGCTCTCCAAAACACAAGCAGGAATCCACAGAAAAGAGCAGGAAAACCTCCAATACTACAGCAGATTCCAGCCCGAGGCCGGTGGCTGGGAAGTGCCGGGATGAGGCACCAAAGACAAAGCTCTGTGTGAAAGCTGCCAGGGAGCACAACATACCCAAAGATCTCAACAAAGTACTGGAAAATAAAGTAATGGAAACAGTGCTGGGCCTGTGTCATGTAAAGGTGTCTGCAGTGGAAGTGGCGTGTTCAGGTGACGCCGACAGCGAAGGCATCGTGTCCAAAAGCGTTTCTTCCCACTCTGATCTCATCCCAGGAGTCTATGAGGGAGGACTGAAAATCTGGGAATGCACCTTTGACCTCATGGACTACTTCTCTGAGGCTGAAATACAGTTTGCCAACAAGACTGTACTGGATCTTGGCTGTGGGGCTGGATTGCTGGGAATAGTTGCTTTAAAGGGTAAAGCTGAAAGAGTCCATTTTCAGGACTACAACAGCACAGTGATTGATGAAATAACCTTGCCTAACGTGGTGGCCAACTGTACAAACCAAGGCAGTAGTGGAGAGGACAGAAAAGCCAGCAAGCCACCTGCCAAGAGGCCCAAGAAAGCAGAGGGCTCACCTGATGTGCTCAGCAAATGCAGGTTTTTTTCTGGAGCGTGGTCTGAAGTCACGCAGCTCCTGTTAAACAGCAACAAACCCTTTTCAAAGTACGATATAATTCTCACATCTGAGACCATCTATAATCCTGAGTATTACAGTGCTTTGCATGATACACTGGCCCAGCTCTTGGACAAAAATGGCCGTGTGTATTTGGCAAGCAAAGTGCATTATTTTGGGGTTGGTGGCGGTATTTACCTCTTTGAGAAACTGATTGAAGAAAGAAATGTGTTTAGAACCAGTATAGTTAAAACAATTGATCAGGGACTGCAGCGATGCATTATGGAAATAGCCTTTAAAGACTCCAGTTAAAATTCAACCACTAGTCCTTCAAAAGTAACTTAAAAGTGTTTTAATCCTCATGTCTCTCAGCTTTTTCCTCTGTTACTCTGGTTTGACAAATTAACTGCTAGTTATTTAAATGGTTAACAAATTATGATGTCTGACTTGAAGACTTTTCTGATGTTGATTTTGCATAGAGAAATAGAGTTCTGCTTAAAGCAGCATCTGTTTATGCTAATTAATTACCATTTATATATTTAAAAATTAAGGAAGTCACTGTGCCCAGTGCCCCACTTTCACTTTCTGTCAGCACCAGAACTGTACATTATGGGAATGGCTGTGACATAAATCACATGAGATGACACAGGAATGACGTGACCTACTGTGGCTGAGAGAGATAATTTAGCATCCTAAACTAATGCAAGGGGCTTTTCTCAAGGGCTGGGTCCCCTTCAGATACAGTTTAACTGCAACCAGGTTGGGCACAGAGCACACACCCGTGAGCTGTGCAGCTTCACCACCAGAGGGGGGTGCGATTGTATTTATCACTTGTGTTCTCTCCTGCAAACCGATCCCTGAGACCCGAGTAATGTTTCCCTGTGTAAAGCACACAGCTTCAGCCTTTGAGTAAGTGCACCAGAGAACATTTACTCCTGTGGTCTGTGAATTTTCACATTCAGATTCTGACACATCACTCTAAAGAAAATTTCAGCAAGTAATTGGGAAAAATCATGCTCTTCTAGTATTGAATAAAAGACTTCTGTTTCACAAGCTGACTTGAAAGTCTTGATACAGAGAAGCTCCTTGTAACAACCGACCAATAAAACTACAAGTGCAGCACTGGAGGATGATAGAACTGAGCTTTAGGTGACAGCTGGGAACAGAGACAAGCTCCTGTAATTAGTACAGTTGAACTAGATTGATGTACGTTTTTTAAAACCTTAAAAAAACCCTTAAGGAAGTTGATTCCAGAAATCAAGTGCTCTTCAATCTTTTCAGCAGTCTGGCAGGACAGAAATCATTCAGAGAAGCCTGAGTTCAAGGCACTCCTGTTTCCTAGACTGAAGATAGTGGTGATGCTGCTAAAGAAATTGCCTTACCAAAAATGCAAACAACCCAAAAAAACTATGAAACCTGGTCCCGAGTGCTCAGTGTCACCAGCAATTAAAAAAAAAAAAAAGAAATTCCTTGCATGTTTTCTCTTAACCAAAACCAGACAAAAAGCTATTAAACAGCTCTAACATGTAGATCAAGGCTACTGCTTGTCACCATGCACTGTTCTATTGGGGACCCTTGCAGAAATAAAAACAGTCAACCACTGCAGTAACCTGGATGCACAGACACTGACTGTGAGGGAAGGGACAGCACTCTGAGGGGATGGGAAGCAGCTTATTACAGCAGTGACACAAACCACTTTAATTATTGTGTAAAGTTCCCCTCACTGAAGATGATGAACGTCCACCTCAAGATTCCTATTTTGACTCTGCTGCTCTTAAGACAGAGTCATAGAGGATTTCCTGTACTTTATAGAAGACACTTACCTACTGTTGTTTCAGACTATTTTAGAGTGTTCCATTGGAAACTATTGAATTTGGCCTTTGATAGAATGGGAGAGGGAGGAAGAACTCAGGCAGCTGTGCCATGACCATCATTATATGCTTTGGAATTTCTCTGCATTGACTCTCAAACTTATAGAAAATAGGTAACTGCTGACTACAGACAGAGGAACGCAAAATTTAGAGCTTTGGCAAATCAAGAAAGTGCTGTTAACAGCTTTTTTTGTTGTTGTTAAAATAGGGAAGTTGGAAACAAACTAATTACCATTTACCATTTTTCAAACCTCAGTTCTGACAAAGACAAATCATGGCTTGTACAGAGACTGAACAGGTTGTTCTACACCTGTCTAGTGCTGTGTCAGAGAACCATACCTGAAGTAATAAGAAATGTTGACCAGAATGACAAAGAATATGGTTAAGAACAAGAATCTCAAGGAAGAAGGTACTGACAGTCCTCTAATGTTTCCTCTTGATAACACCCCATGATCAAACTCACTTAGGTTTAAATACTACACTTTTACTCAGTACCTTGATCAAATATAGTTCTGTTATTGTGCAAATACAAAAATCAGAGTTTTTAAAACTTCAGTGGAAGACTGCTAGAGCCACAACCTCAGTGATTGCACACCTGCAGAACAGGCAACCCCACACAGTTTAGTAACTTCCCATTTCAGAATTACAGATGAGAAGTAATGAAGGATGTCCTTCTCAGGTGAAATCAGCATTGAGATTTACATAATTCCAGATTAAGTCCTATTCTTCAGTATTATTTTTGAATATTATTCTTAAAATTCAGCAGATACATACAGAGCAGAAGCAGCATTTAACATTTAGTTTTTTAGGTTAGTTGTTCTGTTGGTGTTTCAACAAGGTTTTCAAGTTTTTCTGTTGGTGTTTTCAAGCTTTTCAGATTTTTTATCCTTTTTCTCCCCTCACATTCTGAGGAAGAGTCATTACAGTAAGAAATCCGGTCTAAGTTATGCCTTTCCCGTAAGTATTGTGAAAACAAAGATTAAAATCACTCATTAAATACCTCAGGAAACTAAATTATGATGCTTGTGTATTTTAACAGGTACTACCCTTAATGATGACTTCCTTTTAAAGACCATTTGCTAGTTTTGGGAAACGAAGCTATTTAAAAACCAGGTTTGTATACTGGCACTTACAGTTACTTTACTAGAGCTTAGGGGGGAAAAAAACCCATGAGAATCAAAGTGGGAAGCGCCCAATTTGCAAATTACTGACTTGTATGCCATTCTTGGTTAGTAGGCACACAGGCATTTAATCATGTTCTGAAATCAAAATCTGGAGTAAAATCAAGCCTGCAAATCATATCATGGCATTTCAAATGGTGGAGCCAGAAGACCATTGCACAAGAGCTTAAAGAGAAGCACAAAGAGCAGATTCCAAAGCAGAGAAAGATGCTGGAGGGGAGAGTCCAGGCTCCATGTGGGAGAAAACAGGTGCCAAACAAGAGACCTACAGCACCAGGTTCAAGAGATGCTGCCCCCAGGTGATTTTAGGGATGGGGACACTTGGGACTCTTGTAATGAGCAATGGACTGAAAGGTTTGAGGATGAGAACAGGGAAGTCCTCTCTGCCCAACCAAAACAAAGCCACAGAAAAGTGACATAAGATGGATAACTAGTGTAAAAAGGCAGTAACAACAGGACTTTTTTGTGATAGAAACTGGGCTACAGCCTCTCAGATTTCGTAGTTTGTACTGTAAGACTCACATGCACATTGAAAAGAAAAAGCTACTCTCTACCACCAGATATTGGTGGGTAAGTGCAGTAGGAACCACAGCAAAAGGAAGAATTAGAATTTACACGTAAGTACTTCTTGAAGACTGCCAGGTCAAAAGTGTATTCCCTTGAAATCCACCGAGGAATTAAAGGGAAACTGGCAGGAAACAAAAAAAGTGAAAATTGTAGCAAGTCACTTTACAACAAACAAAACAACATCCTGCCACAACAGGAAGCAAGTCCTGTGAGTTAATTCAGACACTGTCTATGTGCACTGCATCTGCCAGGAGAGAAGTTAACTGTAACAATCACGGCTGGAAAAAAAGATAAAAAGCATCATTATACTCACAGGGAATAACTATTAGAAGGGGATCAGAATGAAAGAAGCATTGGCAGAATTTGACATGGCCATCAGCCTGCAATAGGGAAAGATTTACAGGAACACCAAAGATCTTGTTCATTACTTTTTTAGAACACAAATACTGGATTTTCAAAACCATGGAGTGAATCAAAGATTTAGATCATTGGTGAAGAATTGTAACAGTCAACCCCACCCTCCATACCAATTTTTGCAAATGTGGATAAGAAAGACAAAAAGCCTAAAAAGTAATAAAAAAAGGAAACTGAAAATAATGGTCAAAAGACCAGAGAACTGGTTTGGTCCTGTGGTGTTTTAAATCCTGATGTATCCTACAATGTGTCACTGAGATGGGACTGGATGAAAAACAAGGGAAAATGATGTGGAATTAGATGACACATCAAAAGGAAAGAAAAAGGCTTAGAACTGCAGACTGCAGAATGGAATGGTGTGAAAAATAAGATCTCTCTGGGGATTACCAACCATATGATAAATTACAGCAGAGTTCAGTTACTGCAGATTTATGGCTACATACACTGAAGACACATTCAACTTTATTTATCAAAGTACAGCTCACAGTTACCAGTTTTGGACTGCTTATTGTGTCACAAGGAGTCAGTTCATTTCTTGTCATCTGACCATGTAATTTCATAATCTGGATACACTTTCTTCAGTATTTCTACAGTCACTGAGTGATCAGCTTTTCCATAGCCCTGCAAGACAAAACAAATGCTTATTGGACATGTACAGTAAGTCTTCAGAACCATCCAGCCATGGTTTGATACTTTAAGTTGTTCACATACAAATCAAATACAGGTTCCAAAAGAATTACTCTTGCAGTATCATGTTTTATTTTTCTATAATCCTCTCCAATTTCCACAAAACAAATGAGATTGGGTCAAGCAATCTCAAGTGGAAGGATGCATTTTTCACATAATTTCTCCAGCAGAAAGCTTATTTCAAAGTGTTTCAAACCTCTCAGCCACCATATTTACTCAATGCTCTTTTAAACCACAGAGATTACACTGACCCACTTGAATATGTATGAGCATACAAACATCTGATGTGGCTCAGCTGAAGAAAAGGGAGTAAGCCACCACATGTGTGAACATTTGAGTATTAATCAAGCCACAAAAAAAAGAAATCACTGTCTTCATGTTTTATTTATTTGCAATCTTGCCCTAGCTGGTAATGGCATAATTTTAATTATCTGTGCTTTTAAGCCACTGCAACTCCAAATGAAGGCAAGATCAGATGACCCATGTGATTTTTAATCCTCATTTAAATCACTGATCACAGTGTTACTCTTTTACTGCAATTTAAGACAGTAGAAGTGGTAGAAGTTGTCTTTCCATTACTGCCTTACATGACTGAACTTGTCATCTTGATTTCTTACAAGAGAACTGCAATTCTTTTCCCTGTGAAAAGCCTTTGCTGCACAACAGTGCAGTGTACTGATTAAAATCTATGATTTACATGTTACCCTTTTTCCAGTAACATTTCACACAAAAGTTAATTTAGAAGACTGAAAAACCCTCAAGACTAAATTATCAAACAAAACATATTCTCTTACTCATCACTGACTCAGCCCCAAGAGGAACAGCTTAAATAAACTGCACAGCTTAAAACTGATATAACATGCAAGCTTCTAAAAAATACCAAATGAGGTAGTTATGGCAGTTGAAAAGGAACAGAGCTACTGATCACTCACACATTGGTAACCACTTTAAAGACCCCATCCAGCTTTGCAAATAGCAGCACAGCATCTGCTTCAGAAGAAGTCAGTGACTAGTTCTCTGATTTCCATAAAACACTCTTAGTTCCATTTTAGAATCTCACAACAAATCTTCAAGTCAAGAGAAGCATTAAACCAGTGTAATTAATGTATTAACTTCTGACTTGCAACTGAGGTCATCTGACCCTCCAGGTCTCTGCCTGACAGAAATCATTATGACACTAAAACTGATGCTCCTCTTTAAGCATCAGGGTACCAAAAGCAGAGAAATAAGATATTTTACATAGACAACATGAGCAGGGCTCAGCCACTGCCTCTTAACACTAAATTGGCAGCTGAATTAATAATACAGGTGTCAAGTCTCACCTAAAATTGCAGTTTTGATGATGAGGACTTAAAAGCACAAGAATTTAATGCAATAAGCATTACACACTGCCTTGCCACCCCACACAAATCCTAACAACGTGTTTTTTCCTAATGATTCCGGGTGGCAAGAGTTATCTTGGAACAAAAGCAGCACTAACATTTAAAAACAGTTCATACACCCAAGGCCCAACCTTTACTGCTCATCTAAGGGAAGAAGATTTGAAGTAACTATCACTTTCTATTAAAAAAGGAACTTAACAGAGCTACTTTCTTCTTGTCCTCAATAAAAGCCTAGAATCTTTACTCAGTTATTTCTACAGAAGCAGCTACACTTCATCCCTGAGCAACACCAGAAACAGACTCTAAATAGAGAGATCCTGACCACTTACTGAATCTTTCATAAACTGAAATTACACAGTGAGTAAGCAGTAACAAAAATGTGTTTTGTGAGAGTAAAAATAACATTACTACAAAGGTTTACCACACCTAAACTGGGTCTTCTCACCCAACACATGCACAGAACACTCACAAATCAGGTGGTCACTACAGGCAAATAAACACCACAGAATAACTGGGACAGGCCCCTGTGGCTACAAATGGGCTACTCCTGCTCCAGCAGCAAAACTTAAAGACTGAGTTCAAGAGATGCCAACTTCCATTTTCAGGCTTGATTGTAACTCAGCCTAATGCTGAGTAATACTTTTATCTTTTTGGTCTCTCACCCTCAAACTACTGTTTTTCTGATCTCTCTCACAAGCGAGCCAGGCAAGTTTTACAGTTAATGTTTACACCATGATGTAAATGGCCAAAATAAATAAATAAATTTCCCAGAACAACAGAAACAAAAGGATTTGGAAAAAAAAAAATGAGGTGCACTTACTGTAGAGAGCCCAAATACCCTAATTTTCTTGTCTTTACTATTATGGTCAATCTTCCCTCCTCCAAGGCACTTGCATTCATATCCCAGCTTTTCCATCTCGGGACTTACTTTTTCAAATATATGATCTGCACAAGAAGAACAGTGAGAGCCATTAGAACACACACTGGGCATTAAGAACTCTTATCTTTAATTAATTCCCACTAATTTTCCTGTAATTCCCTTCCTTCCCTGCCTACAAGAAAGGAAGATTTCTCTTCGCAGGCATAGAAACTCTGCAGTTAAGATTCACTATTTCAGCTTTTTCTCCTAAAGAAGGACTGAGAAATGCCACCTCACAGATGCATCGGCCCAGTTTTCGCGTCGCACAGGGGCCGTGGAAATAGGGGGGAAATAAAACAGGGGTGTTGCGGAGGTGCCCGGGCCGGGGGCTCCCGCGGGTCCGTGTCACGCACTGTGGAACTCGGCGGCCGCCGTGCCCCGCACGATGTCCCGCCGCTCGCCGCCGCCGCCCGGGCGCTGCAGCCGCACCAGGATGTACTTGAATGTGCCCTCGGGGTCGATCTCCACGTCCCGCACGGCCGCCATGGCTCTGCCGAGCGGGGCGGGACCGCCCGGGGACGGCAGGGACACGGCGACACTGCGCCACCCCCGGGGGAGTGCGGAGTCACAGAGTTACCGAGGTTGGAAGAGACCAGAGCGATCACCGAGTCCAACCTATAACCCAACATCATCCCATCATCGAGATCGTGTGAAATATAGGGACTCCATTTAATAAAGTTCGCTNTCTTTTCTTAAACACATTTAGGGACCGTGGCTCCACCACCTCCCTGGGCAGCCCATTCCAGTGGGAAATCATTCTTTCTCTGAAAAAGTTTTTCCTAATATCCAGCCTAAACCTCCCCTGATGAAGCCTAAAACTGTGTCCTCTTGTTCTGTCACTGGGGCCTGAGAGAAGAGACCGACCCCTGCCTGGCCACAACCTCCCTTAAGGCAGTTGTAGAGAGCAATAAGGTCTCCCCTGAGCCTCCTCCTCTCCAGGCTAAACAACCCCAGCTCCCTCAGCTGTTCCCCATAGGGCTTGTACTCCAGCCCCTTCACCATCCTCATTGCCCTTCTCTGAACACATTCCAGCAACTCAACAGCTTTCTTAAATTGAGGGGGGGAAGAAGTAATTTAGTTATCCCAGTTGTAAGGCAACAGACCTACAGGTCACTCATACACTGGTAGCCACTTTGAAGACCCTGTCCAGCTTTGCAAATAGCAGCACAGCCTCTGCTACGAAACAAATCAATGAGTATTTCTCTGGTTTCCATGAAAATATCTGTTTTAGAGTTTGACAACAAATCTCCAAGCCAGGAGAAGCATTAAACCAATGGAATTAATATATTAACTTCTGACTTGCAGCTGAGGTCATCTGACACTCCAGGTCTCTGTCTGACAAAAATCCTCATGGCAGTAACACTCTGCTCTTACATGATGCTCCTCTTTAGGCATCAGGGTATCAAAAGCAGAGAAATAAGGCACTTTGAATAGACAAAAGCCAACAAGGATTGATTGCTGTCTCTCATACTAAATTGCCCTTTGGGTTGACATTGTCCTGCATCCCTCCCTTTGCAACCGTGGCCTCCTTTCCCCTGGGACTTCATGGCTGACACCTGCAAGTCCAAAGCAAAGCAAGGTGGTTATTGCGGGGAAGAGAGTCATGTAGAGGCTGACAGCTTTAATGCCCCAGTATTCTAAAATTTATGTTTTACTGAAGCTGAATAAGAAATGCAAGTTTACCACTTGCTTACCTTATTTTAAGGGTGCACTTGATGAGCTAAGCAAGCTCCATATAGATTGATCGTGCAGTCACAGATGCATTGACTTAGTTTTTTAGAATCACAAAATGGTTTGGGTTGAAAGGAACCTTAAAGATCATCTGTTTTAACTTCCCTGCCTTGGTCAGGGACACTCTTCACTATCCCAGGTTTCTCCAAGCCGCATCCAACCTGGCCTTGGACACTTCCAGGGATGGGGTATCTGAAGCTTCTCTGGGCAACCTCTTCCAGTGCCTTACCACCCTCACAGGGAAGGATTTCTTCCTAATATTTAATGTAAAGCTACTCTTTTTCAATTTGAAGCCCTTGTCACCAGTTAACTGAAGTCTAAATCTACAATATTTATTGAAGAAAAAACAATCGTTTCCACACAGTGCTGAAGTAAGAGCATAGCCTTGTATCAAGTGCTTACTTCAAAAACAGGGAATACTTACATTTTAAAGACTAGAAGTTTTTTAAAAAGCTTCAGAACATCTCCACAAATTAGTTTTAACACAACTACATTTTCAAATGCTATATCACAGGGTGTTTCTAACTGAACTATTTTATTCTTTTAATACATGTAAGTAGTAAATTATTATTGATATGAATTTCTCCGTTTATGTTAGTTTTAAAACCTAAAACTAGTAATTTAATGCAGACAGTATGCTACATAATTTAAGAAGTAGTGCATTAAAAACACCAGTAAAACAGAGGAAGATTATGCATCATCTAAATACACCATTTAGAGATACTACAAAGATAATTGGAAATTTGGGGTTCGACTTTATTTTGAGAGTGATTACTTCTCAACTAAAGTTGCTTACTAAATTAGCATATTAACCGTAACAAGTCTTAATAAAAAAAATTGAGCATTTTGTAATTTCAGTGACAATTACTATTTACCTTTCCTGTACATCAAGTAGCAGCATCACTGGGAAAGAAACAACCAAACCCTTACTAGTAAAATTTTAGTGGATGAAAAGATGTGAAGGGCTTTAAGTAGAAACCAACCCTCCTGTCTCAGCTGTTTGGGATTTCCAAGTTAGGCAGGGAAAGTGAGACAATCTGTGCCTGGATGGGCCTCCCTTTAGGCTCAGGTGGTTATTTAAGTTTGTGTTGTCCAGTAGGTAGTAAAGGCTGCAGGATTACTCCTTAAAGTTTGTTTGAAGTAATCTAAAGGGGCTATTTTTGTTTTGATTGCTTTTTCTGTATATAGCTTATTCCCTAATTATTTTGTTTACTAATCTTCCCTAATAACTCATGTTCTTATTTTTTGTCTGTTTTCTGGAAGCTTTATGGAGGTTGCTTGTTTGAATGAACTCTGCCCTTTTGTTTTTAGCTGGAATAGAATGCTTCATTTCCTCAAGCGTGAAAGTCTTTTGGGTGACTGTGGCCATGGAAAACTTTATTGCCTTATTTCAGTTATGATGCACGGAAGGAGCTTGCAACAAATAACAATGGTAAAGATGGCAAAGGAAATACTTGTGGCATACATTAGATTGAACCTAAACTTGAAAGAAATCACAATGAGAACAGCCATCAGGCTTCATCTGACATGAATTTGAGTGACTAAGTGTGTGACTTAGTAATAGTAAAAGCAGAGCTTTGTCTTGTTTTCCTTAACACTTTTTTGTCTTCCCAAGTATCCACCTTATCCAAAAGTAGTTTTCCATTCTGTGCTGAGGTATAGGAGCTTCCTGTTGGCTTTCAGGCTGAAGACAAAAATTCCCTTCTGTTGGTGGGAATTGCTAGTGCGTCACTTTGTGGGCCTCAGGGGTACAAAGAGGATGGTGTGGGGCACCAGGGGTCTTAAACCAGAGACAGCTTGTTTTCAACAAAACTACATGGAGGGACTTTCCTTTTGTAGTGGGCTTACTCAGAGTGGCAGTGAGTTTGGCACTATTTTCAGAAAAATTAAAGGGGTTTTTATTTATTTGGCCAAGTGACATCTTGTCTGTTCACAGCAGTGTCCTAAAACCCATTGTTCTGCGGAAAAGTATTGTAAACAAATCAAGTAACAGTGAACTGATGTGATGATAATTAAGATAATGGATTTTTTTTTCTATAATTGTAGGTAAATCAAAGTCAGTATTACCAGGATTTTTTACTTTTTCTGTGTCACAAATGGTGCTTGTTCTGCATTATGGTTTGCAGGTTTTGGAGTGATCCCAAATGAGTAAACTTGCTTGTTTATGTCTTTCATTAGATTGTTTTAATTCATATGGCCTTGGAAAATTCACTTATCCTTACACTGGATTGGGTTGTGG
>VYZS01075063.1:0-25982 GCA_013400695.1 Neodrepanis coruscans | reverse complement strand
ATTAACAATACAACAAAATATTTAATATAACAATAATTTATGAATAAATTGATTAGCTTTAAAAATTCACAAATAAATGAAGCTAACTGAATCACTCACCATTACAATTAGCAAACCATGTCTGTGTGAAAAATGTATTTTCAAATAAATGTTTTGTAAGTGAAATCAGAAAAGGAGGCTGGCTCTTGTACAAAATGGAAAGAAGATTAATTGGTATTTTTAACTGAATTGAAGAATATACTTTATTCCAAGGAAAATTTTGATTTCTTACCTCAAGTTGCAGACCTATTCCCTTTCAAAAGGTTGTGAAAATATTTTTTNTCAGGAACTTCCTCCCATTATGACTTTCAACAGACTTGATTTTAGTATTTGTATTTTCATCATAGGAAAATACTTGTTTCCTTACATCATGCCCAAAAAATGTTACCTNTGAAATCAGAAAAGGAGGCTGGCTCTTGTACAAAAAGGAAAGAAGATTAATTGGTATTTTTAACTGAATTGAAGAATATACTTTATTCCAAGGAAAATTTTGATTTCTTACCTCAAGTTGCAGACCTATTCCCTTTCAAAAGGTTGTGAAAATATTTTTTCATCATTCAAAGGATGTCTTTCCATGTCCCTTCCTCCCAGCAGAAAAATAACAAAAACATCTAAAGTTCAGATGTTTAGAAAAATATTGCCCTGAGATCTGAAACAAAATACAAGAAATTCCCTGCTGAAAGTATTTATTCTCCCTACAAGGTAGAGGCAGTGACAGGCATATTTATTTNTTTAGTTTTCCTTGCTCTCAGAGGGGAAAAAATGAAAATGAAAGAAACTGAGTTTTTCAGAATAATAAGACTCCATGAGTGAGATATGAATGAAAACCAATAATGATGAAAACTGTTGACTTAATAAGAAAAGTGATGCAGCTTAGTACTCCTTAGCTGATTTAATGCTGAAATTGGATATACTTATTTATCNAAGGTGTCCCAGCCTGTCTGCATCACAGCTTGGAGGAAAACACTAATAACTCCAACTTCAGTGGCTGTGGAGAAGACTCGTCAGTTAAAGTGGTTCCTGTATAAGGACTGATATCACTGATATATCATAGGCATCCACTGCAAGTGGATGAGCAAGAGCACAGCAGGTAGGATGTCAGATCTACTGCTGGGTTATTTTCTTCTCTTTCTGAGAGTCAGGCAGTGAACAAGCAGGACATCTCTGAGAAAGGTACTANATGCCCAAAAAATGTTACCTGAGGACAAGCAAGCATTTTTGCAACAGTGAAGAAGAACAAGGAAAGCAAAAGATGTGTAATAATGGGCACCTTTCCTGGCCACACTTCTTTGCACTTCCACATGGATTGATAAGGGCACGTGCAACTCCTCAGTGAATGTTTCAGGGGCTTGCATANTGATAGAAGCATTAGTTTCACTGGTGTTTGTCTCTTCCTCAATGGCATTGACCCTTCATGATCAAAATGGGAGCTGGTAGCTCTTTTGTGCTCGCGTTGATTACCTTGGTTGCCTGCCATACACACCCATTGAGCATGAGCTGAAACATGGAAATATGAAATATATTCTTAACATGTAATTTACCACAGTAATTAGGAATATCTCCAAAGCTCCTTGATTTTGTGAGCTCTCCAAGTTTGCCCTCCCTTCTGGTTTAAGACTTCATGTTCAATTTTTTTTGGTTTGCTGTGTATTGTTTGTGCTGGCATGGTTTAACTTGGTTTTGACACTGCATTATTGTCTTCCCAGTCTTGCTCTGCTGGCTGTATGAGTGTCTGATGGTACTCAGTGGCATGCAAATAAATAGACAATTATGGTTGGTACAAACATCCATTGTATTTCACAGTGTGCAAGCTCTGTGTTTGATTTGCAAACCTCAACATGTTTAAGTGGTTTTAATAAGCTGTTTTATTAAAATACCCATTACTGTAAATCCCATGGATAGTATACATTTTAAATGTTTTTATTCTGCAGTTAGTGCTTGATTAGCCCAAAGATCAGAGAAAGGTCCTGCTTACCTGCTGAGGTGCTGCATTGCTCCTTCAGCATCTCTCTTTCATTTGGGTGCTTATCCACAGGTCTAAAACCCATCCCAGCAGATGGAAAGCTCAAACAGGTTCCCATATTATGTTTCATTTAGACTTAAAAACTTACAATACTTTGCAGTCTCAGTACAAGTGGATTTAAATGAAAGGAACTGTGAAATCACCATGTAGCAATGTTAAAATGAAGGACAGTCATGTACAAGCACTGTGGTCCTACAAACAGACATTCATGTTTCTTTCCTGATCACCTAAGTTGCAAACAGGACAAGTAGGATGCATCTCTCCTAGCTGTTGAGTATGCTCATCACCGCAGGTTGCCAGAGAATGCAAGTATAAAGCAGTCATCTCCTGGGATATGAAAAAACACGATATAATGGCACTGTTTTCCAGCAGATCCCATGACTTTTTCCCTGGCAAAAAATGTAGAGGAAAGTCTGACTTTTCTGCATGGAGGGACAAGTTGTTTTAGGGAGTGCTGCCAGGAAGTTGTGTTTGGTGATGAGATTCAGGAAGCAGACTATGAAATTTCTGTGCTATCCACCAGAACTATATGATACAGCCCATCTTGACACTAGTTTTATTCCTAGGCTTAGCAGCATTCAGCCAAATCTACTAATAAAACTTAATAGATCAAATTATCTATTCCACATGCAAAAGTTGTACGTGCTCAGAGATACAGAAGTAGAGCAGTTTAAAAATGCAGTCAATTGAAATGTGAAGTCAAGTGATTGAAGAGCTTTATAAACATTCAAGTTTCACATTTCTAGAACATGGTCATGAGAAAGCTTGTACAGGTCTTCTGGCCTGCAAATCCTGCTGCATACCCTGTTCTTCCTCCTCTGAGTATCTTTTTCATCTGCTGAAAGTAGGATCTTGAAGCTCTGCTTTTTGACCACTTTCCTCCCCAGCTAACCTGCAAAGAGAAGCTGATCTGCTGATCCGGTGGTCAGTTTGAAGCAGCAGACAGCTGGCTGAGACAAACAGCACTGGTTGACTATCAGTTGTCTATCACTCAGTAAGCCGAGGTGAAGAGTGTATGGAGATGCGAGAGAGATTTAACATGAAGGCAAAATTCACCTTGAGGAAGCTGTGAAAGAAAACTAAAGAAGATTTAGGTTGGTCAGTTAGAGAGAAAGCTCTTGGCTCAGAGACAGTCACAAAGGAATATAAACCTGACATGGACAACTGCAAAAATGAGGCAATTCAAGTTTTGAATGTAAAGATAACAATGGGATTAAAAAGAAAAGGCAGGACCAAAACATAAAGGAAGGAGAAGAGAAGTGGGAAAAAGCAAAGAAGATAGCCACATCCTAGTTTAAACCCTAAGCCCCACCTAATTAGTGTCCTAAATTGCTTCGCATGTAAAACCGATGGGAACCAGCATACCATACCCCTACATGGAGATTTGCATCAGTTTGAGTAAGCTCATTTAAACATACCTCTGTTTAAACTCTCTGAACTCTTTGAACATAGAAGAGTCCTAAGAGACAAGAAAGCAGCAGATAAAGCTGTCCTTAAACTTTCCTTCTGGTTCTGGACATGATGCTAAATCCAATTGTGCTGTCCAGAAGTAAAGCAGGACTAACAGTTTTTAATGTGAAGGCAATCTTTCAACAAAGTAGTTTATTTCAGATTTTAAATTAATACATTGCAAGAGTGGGTTGGCTCAGGATGCAAATAATGCCAAGGTCATGGGTTCAGTCCGCATTCCGGCCATTCACTTAAGAATTGGCCTCTGTGATCTTTGTGGGTCCCTTCCAACTCAGTATATTCTGTGAATATGTTAAAGCTTCCACTGTGTTCCTTCTTAAATTCCCATCTGCATGATAGAGTAGCAGAAAATGGGGAAACACTTCAGCAGAAGTCTCCCAGACTTGAATTCAAACACAGCATTTCCATGCTCCTGCATTCAATTCCCTCTTCTTTCAGGTTTTCCAACAGAAAATTTCAATGATAATAATTGTTCCTATATTAGGCATTAACTAACATCAAAGAAATACAGTTCATTACTAAATAGGTGTTAGTTATAGAGAGGTTCACCATGAATAATGAAATCCCAAGCATAGTGGCAGTAATGCTAATCTTTGTTTTGCAAATATTCCCCAAGGCCTTTTTCAATAAAGAAGCTACATGCTCTTCTGCAAACATCATGTCTTCTTTAATTTTGTCTTGCATTTTCTGTTCTGTTTTTATAGCCACCATCTATTTTTAATTTCCTAACTGTGTGCTTAACCTAGTGATATTGGTTTGAACTCTTTATGATGGTCTTGCAGGGTTAGATTCAGCAATTGTAGACCCTGCAGTCCCAGTAATGCTAGTTTGGCTTTGTGAATGTACACTTGTGTTTGTTTATGCTGAAAAGGTGTTTTTTTTTTGAAGAAGGAATATCACTGTGGGACTGCCCAGCAGCTCACTGTTTCACTGAGAAATACAAGAGATCATTTGATTTCTTCTTACATGGTTGCAGTTCTGCGCCTGGTTCCTGGGGAGTTGTTCAGCAGGGATGTTGAAGAGGCAGGATCATATCCCCACTTCCTTTCCAACACATAAAGACTAGTTGGCTTTATGGAGGTATATTTTTTCCAAAGAACTATAGCTGTGTAATATTGCTATGCATTCTACAAAATCCATACTGGCCTCTAAGATCAAGTAGATCTGTGTTGCCTAAAATTTGGGATAGTATCCAAGACTTAAATACTTTTCTACAAATATATATTCGTAGTAGGAACAACATAAAAAATGTAATATGGGGTTGTAGCCTCTATTGATAGCTCATTTTGAAATATTACAATCTAGAAAAGTAGGCATAAAGGTTTGGGTATTTCAGTTAGTATTCATATTAGATGGACTTTATTGCTTGATCATAAAGTCACAATCAAAGCTTATGCATGGTTGCTTTTTGGGATATTGATCCATGGCCGTGCAGGAAGCCTGGCAAAGCTTCTGTTAAATTAATGTAGCTCTCAAGAGTGACTGAGCAAAGGATTAATGTAGAAGACTGCTAATCAAATTAAGTGTTTCCTAAAATTCTGTAATACATTTTATGCACAAAGGAAACTTCGGTAAGAACTCATTATTACAACAGAAATTATTTATTCTATTGTATTTCATAATACCAAATGGAAATTTTTTCTTTTCTTCAATGAAACCTGGTGTNCAGATAAAGCTGTCCTTAAACTTTCCTTCTGGTTCTGGACATGATGCTAAATCCAATTGTGCTGTCCAGAAGTAAAGCAGGACTAACAGTTTTTAATGTGAAGGCAATCTTTCAACAAAGTAGTTTATTTCAGATTTTAAATTAATACATTGCAAGAGTGGGTTGGCTCAGGATGCAAATAATGCCAAGGTCATGGGTTCAGTCCGCATTCCGGCCATTCACTTAAGAATTGGCCTCTGTGATCTTTGTGGGTCCCTTCCAACTCAGTATATTCTGTGAATATGTTAAAGCTTCCACTGTGTTCCTTCTTAAATTCTCAACAAAGTAGTTTATTTCAGATTTTAAATTAATACATTGCGTTTTTAATGTGAAGGCAATCCTTCAACAAAGTAGTTTATTTCAGATTTTAAATTAATACATTGCGTTTTTAATGTGAAGGCAATCCTTCAACAAAGTAGTTTATTTCAGATTTTAAATTAATACATTGCGTTTTTAATGTGAAGGCAATCCTTCAACAAAGTAGTTTATTTCAGATTTTAAATTAATACATTGCGTTTTTAATGTGAAGGCAATCCTTCAACAAAGTAGTTTATTTCAGATTTTAAATTAATACATTGCGTTTTTAATGTGAAGGCAATCCTTCAACAAAGTAGTTTATTTCAGATTTTAAATTAATACATTGCGTTTTTAATGTGAAGGCAATCCTTCAACAAAGTAGTTTATTTCAGATTTTAAATTAATACATTGCGTTTTTAATGTGAAGGCAATCCTTCAACAAAGTAGTTTATTTCAGATTTTAAATTAATACATTGCGTTTTTAATGTGAAGGCAATCCTTCAACAAAGTAGTTTATTTCAGATTTTAAATTAATACATTGCGTTTTTAATGTGAAGGCAATCCTTCAACAAAGTAGTTTATTTCAGATTTTAAATTAATACATTGCGTTTTTAATGTGAAGGCAATCCTTCAACAAAGTAGTTTATTTCAGATTTTAAATTAATACATTGCGTTTTTAATGTGAAGGCAATCCTTCAACAAAGTAGTTTATTTCAGATTTTAAATTAATACATTGCGTTTTTAATGTGAAGGCAATCCTTCAACAAAGTAGTTTATTTCAGATTTTAAATTAATACATTGCGTTTTTAATGTGAAGGCAATCCTTCAACAAAGTAGTTTATTTCAGATTTTAAATTAATACATTGCGTTTTTAATGTGAAGGCAATCCTTCAACAAAGTAGTTTATTTCAGATTTTAAATTAATACATTGCGTTTTTAATGTGAAGGCAATCCTTCAACAAAGTAGTTTATTTCAGATTTTAAATTAATACATTGCGTTTTTAATGTGAAGGCAATCCTTCAACAAAGTAGTTTATTTCAGATTTTAAATTAATACATTGCGTTTTTAATGTGAAGGCAATCCTTCAACAAAGTAGTTTATTTCAGATTTTAAATTAATACATTGCGTTTTTAATGTGAAGGCAATCCTTCAACAAAGTAGTTTATTTCAGATTTTAAATTAATACATTGCGTTTTTAATGTGAAGGCAATCCTTCAACAAAGTAGTTTATTTCAGATTTTAAATTAATACATTGCGTTTTTAATGTGAAGGCAATCCTTCAACAAAGTAGTTTATTTCAGATTTTAAATTAATACATTGCGTTTTTAATGTGAAGGCAATCCTTCAACAAAGTAGTTTATTTCAGATTTTAAATTAATACATTGCGTTTTTAATGTGAAGGCAATCCTTCAACAAAGTAGTTTATTTCAGATTTTCAATTAATACATTGCAAGAGTGGGTTGGCTCAGGAGGCAAATAATGCCAAGGTCATGGGTTCAGTCCGCATTCCGGCCATTCACTTAAGAATTGGCCTCTGTGATCTTTGTGGATCCCTTCCAACTCAGTATATTCTGTGAATATGTTAAAGCTTCCACTGTGTTCCTTCTTAAATTCCCATCTGCATGATAGAGTAGCAGAAAATGGGGAAACACTTCAGCAGAAGTCTCCCAGACTTGAATTCAAACACAGCATTTCCATGCTCCTGCATTCAATTCCCTCTTCTTTCAGGTTTTCCAACAGAAAATTTCAATGATAATAATTGTTCCTATATTAGGCATTAACTAACATCAAAGAAATACAGTTCATTACTAAATAGGTGTTAGTTATAGAGAGGTTCACCATGAATAATGAAATCCCAAGCATAGTGGCAGTAATGCTAATCTTTGTTTTGCAAATATTCCCCAAGGCCTTTTTCAATAAAGAAGCTACATGCTCTTCTGCAAACATCATGTCTTCTTTAATTTTGTCTTGCATTTTCTGTTCTGTTTTTATAGCCACCATCTATTTTTAATTTCCTAACTGTGTGCTTAACCTAGTGATATTGGTTTGAACTCTTTATGATGGTCTTGCAGGGTTAGATTCAGCAATTGTAGACCCTGCAGTCCCAGTAATGCTAGTTTGGCTTTGTGAATGTACACTTGTGTTTGTTTATGCTGAAAAGGTGTTTTTTTTTTGAAGAAGGAATATCACTGTGGGACTGCCCAGCAGCTCACTGTTTCACTGAGAAATACAAGAGATCATTTGATTTCTTCTTACATGGTTGCAGTTCTGCGCCTGGTTCCTGGGGAGTTGTTCAGCAGGGATGTTGAAGAGGCAGGATCATATCCCCACTTCCTTTCCAACACATAAAGACTAGTTGGCTTTATGGAGGTATATTTTTTCCAAAGAACTATAGCTGTGTAATATTGCTATGCATTCTACAAAATCCATACTGGCCTCTAAGATCAAGTAGATCTGTGTTGCCTAAAATTTGGGATAGTATCCAAGACTTAAATACTTTTCTACAAATATATATTCGTAGTAGGAACAACATAAAAAATGTAATATGGGGTTGTAGCCTCTATTGATAGCTCATTTTGAAATATTACAATCTAGAAAAGTAGGCATAAAGGTTTGGGTATTTCAGTTAGTATTCATATTAGATGGACTTTATTGCTTGATCATAAAGTCACAATCAAAGCTTATGCATGGTTGCTTTTTGGGATATTGATCCATGGCCGTGCAGGAAGCCTGGCAAAGCTTCTGTTAAATTAATGTAGCTCTCAAGAGTGACTGAGCAAAGGATTAATGTAGAAGACTGCTAATCAAATTAAGTGTTTCCTAAAATTCTGTAATACATTTTATGCACAAAGGAAACTTCGGTAAGAACTCATTATTACAACAGAAATTATTTATTCTATTGTATTTCATAATACCAAATGGAAATTTTTTCTTTTCTTCAATGAAACCTGGTGTTCAAATATTCTGTGTGTATAATGGTTTGCAGCAGGAAAAAATTAAGTGCAATGTGAACAAAAAGATGGCATGGAAGTTCACCTCTTGTTAGTCACTCATTATTTGGCACCATCATGACTATCTCTTTTTGACGGCAAATTCATAGTCTCCCATGAGATATGAGTATCCATAATTGTCCTCTGGCAATCTGACACCATTACAAATTCTTGAGAGCACTCTGGATCACCTGGATTCCTATGGGAACTTCCAATTCTGCTCCTCACCTCTTCTATAATGTTAATGGACTATTGCTGACAATTATCTCTGGATTAACAGAGCTAGTAATGCTCATCTGGTCTGGTGGGTGGATTAATTAAGTAATGTCTGTAAAGAAATGCAAAAATAAAAATGCTTTTCAAGTTCTAAATAGTAATATTTATGTTACCAAAATTGTAGGAGGAGTATAATGTTACAGTGTGTCTGTGTGGGCAGAGACTGTCTGCGTAGGCAAAGGGATGACTCAGATACATCACCACTTCTGAATTCACTGGGAGTTCTGATGTTCACTGCATACATGGGTGAGCTTTTCATGTGTGCCTCGATGTATTGCAGCAGGTTCATCCTTTTTTTTTTTCATTCCTAATTTACAACATTTACTCGAAGTTCTCTGCAAAAATACATTGGACTTTTAGGAAAAAAAATCAGATACATGTAATCAATGTTCTCTTTGCATATAGGAAACCACTTATATATTTTAAAGGCAGTCATTCAATATATGAATAATTCATAATATACATGAAGTTTATGTAATTTAATAATTACATCTATCTGAGTCTGTGCTTGACAAGCCTGACTTATTTGGGCTGATGAATTACAGGCTGCATTAAGTAATTGGAATGATTTAAGACTATTCTGCAGAAATGCAGCTGAGGGACATTAGAGTAGGTCTTTTTATTTTTAAAGTATGTATTGTAAGAGCATAAATTGCTGCCATAAAAGCTGCTTTAAAATTTAACCATACAAGTAGGTCTGTTTTCAAAGACAGACATTTATTTGTTTCATGATAAAGAATAATTTATGATACTCAGTGTTGATTTTCATTGACTCCCCAGCCCTTTAGCAGTGATATAATGCTCTTTAGTTGCTTTCGTAAAAAAAAGACTACATCATTATAATTTGTGTTATTATGTGAGACTAAAATACTTCCTGCTCTTAAGATATAATGGCTTAAAGGTTGGAGTGAGGCCTGGGATTTATTTGGTTTGATAGTTCCTATCCATGGCTGAAGTCTTTTGAGTGACTTCACTGTGGTTATGTGGAGGCTGGAAGGCAGATCCTTCTGCTCCTGCAGCATCTCTGGGGAGATCAGATGAAATCTCTGCTCTTGGAGCAGGTCTTCTCACAGTCTCAGACACAGACAGAGCATCCAGGAGATGGTGTATGTGGTGTGTGTGTGATGGCTGTGTTTTCTGAGCGCTATTTTAGTGTCCAAGTGCTAGCATGAGATTTTTTTCTTTGATACGTAAACCAACTAATAAATTGCGTCTTGAACGTATGCAATATTTCTTAAGGTCAAGTTACACCACTTTGTAATAAAATACAATCAGTAACCATTGAAAGAAGCCATAGGGTAGTGTATCATTTATCTTGAAACCTTCTGCTCTGAATAAGAATGCTGAATTCACTTTTCAGTATAAATCGTGATCTCTCCTAGCTTCTGCCAGGGATGCCATAAAACATGTTGTTACATTAATCAAATTCCTAGCTTCCTGGCATCCAAACTATGAATTATTACTGTAGTACAAATGCTCCAGAAAGAGTACCACATCTTATCCTAGCCTTGTTGGGAAGCATAACATTTATGATGTGGTGGCAGAGAGAGCAGTAGAAATGCCAATTAAACTGTGTCTTTGGAGAGTAGATTGTTTTGATAAATACTCCTTAACACTTATTTATCTCTTTATTATGTGCTCATAAACCATCTCTGACCCTTTTTAATGCTTTATAAATAAATTAGTGTATTTATTAAATATTTTCTATGTGCTTTCCAAATAGACTCATGAAACTCTTGAAGTTCACCAAAAAGATTTACAGACCTTGCTGCATAATGCAGTACTTGATGCTATTATTTAAAATTATTTTCAACACTTGAATAAGTGTTCAGAGGAGTTCAGGGGCAAAATCTGAGTTGTAATTTCCAGAGTCAAACCCTCCTCAACCTTTGGAAAAGTCTGCTTCAGGATTTTCTGTGAGTGACTGGCCTCACAAATTAAGTCTCAGCTTTTTACTTAATTTACAGGGAATTATCTTATTTAATTTGTGCAGAGAGCAGCTATGTTAAGCATTTATGTAGGCTCAGAAAGGATCAGAAAAACACAATAGTGTGTCTCTGCGTAAATATTTTTATGAACTGTGAGTAGACTGCATTAAAGATTAGGTAGGAGTATTTGGTTAATTCATTTATATATTTATGAAGTTCTTTCATGTGTTTGAAATGGATTACAGAAGGATAATACAGTGTCAGGAAAAAGCCAACATCAATTTGTCTAGAAAAAATCATGTCAAAACAAAATAATTCTCTCCCAGGACAAAGGTAGGAGACTTAGTGGACAGAGGGAAAGCAAAGGACATAAGGTTTTGATTGCCGTCTTGCATGGAGATCTCAAAGCAAGCAGGAGAGGGAAATTTTGTCTAGGGGAAATTGTAGGGCAAGTGAGCATCAGCTTCAACAGCTGTGCTCACAGAATGAAGACCATGGTTTAATTCCTACAAGAAGCTCCAAAAGAATGTTCTGAACTTAAAACTGCTCAGTGCTTACATTGATGATATGGAGGGGTAGCTAAGAAGAGTGCTTATAAAATCTACATGTGACAAAGAAGCTGGAGGACGGGTTTAGACTTCAAACTGATCTTTTAGATTGGGGCAAAATTCTTAAATATGTAGCATACAGCCTGTCAGGCTTCTGTAACTTTTTTTTCTTGCATCCCTCTCCCATTAGCCATCAGCTTCCATCAGCTGCACAGCACATTGCTCACCAGGCACGGGTGCATTTTCCAGGTCCTCTTTCTAGTTCAGTTCTTTCAAATAGGGGGATTTCTGCTCACAAAAAAAGCACCCTGTCTTGGCACTGGACCCATCACTTGGATTTTTTTATCCAGACAGTGTAGCAAGTAGTAAGCTTGACTGTATGCAGGAGACTGACCAGAGCAGGCTGAGCCAAAACATTTAGTAGTCTGAAACAAAACCAACCTGTTATAGGTTCGTTAAAAGCCGTTTTTCCCTGGCCGGGGGGTGGGGACAGGCGGGCACAGGGACAGTTGCCGGCGCGAGTTTGGCGGACCCCCACCTCTGCCTCCCCTCTGTCCCTGGGCATCCGCCTGCGAGGGCGAACCACGGGGGAGCGGGCTGGCGTGGGGACTGCCGCTCGGCTGGCCCCCTCCCCAGCCTGCCGCGGGCCCTCAGCCCCGTGTAGAGCCCCGCGGGTCGGAGCAGGGGCCCACCCGAATGCAGCCCCGTGGGCGTGCTGTAGCAGGCGGCATCCGATGAACTGTCCCTGGCCTGTGAAAGTCCGGAGGAGAGGACGTGGGCCCCGAGCCACCGCAGCCGGGCGTGGTGGCGCGCGCCTATGGTCCCAGCTGCCGGGGAGGCTGAGCCCGGAGGATCGCTGGAGCCCAGGAGTTGTGGGCTGCAGGGTGCTATGCCAAGCGGGCGCCACGAGGCGCCAGAGTGGTGATGTAATCGATCCTGGAGAAGCTGGCGGGAGCCTCAGAGGAGCCGGGCGCCCTGAAATGGGTTTGCCCTGGGAGAGGGGCCCGCACCTTGGAAGGCGGCGGATCTCCACCTTCCCTTCTCCCCCCCACCGGTGCCCGCCAGGCAGACAGTGGAGCCGCGCTTGTCCTGTGGAGGCAGCTGCATGGCACAGCACAGCACGGCACAGCTCAGCCCGGCGGGCGCGCTGTGGCAGCACGTGGTACCTTCCAGGGTGGGGAAANTTTTTTTTTCCCTTTTTCCCTTGTTTTTTTTTCTTTCCCCGGGGGTGGGTGGTCTGGCTATTATTGGCGGCTATTGCCCGGGTTCAAAGACCACATCTCTTCCATCAGCACTAAATCCCTTCCTGGGGGCTATCGGGAAGGGGAGGGGGGGAGGGCTCGTGGTTTCTAATTGTTTTGAGTGTTTTTCTTCAGAAAAGCTGAGCGGAGGCTCACGCTGCTGTGTGTTCTCAGATCGGTCGCGGGCCTTCTCTAATCATCCTGGCGTCTCTCCGGGAGCCCCAGAAAGAGACCAGCACTGCTCCGGAGCGTTCTCACCCCAACACAGGCACTGGGAAAGCTTAATTTGTCTGTTTTTTGCACTTTATTGTCAGTTTTTCTGTGTGTGCGAAATAAACTGTGATATTTGTGTGTTCTCTTTCTTTTGGGGTGAGTCTGTGGCTTCTCTCGGACATCTCTTGTCAAAATCACTAATTTTGTGGTAAAACCACGACACAACCCCATCTACAGCTTCCCTTCCTAATGAGTTCTAATGAGCTTCACATGAATTCTATTGTGCATTTCTCATGCACTTTTTAAACTGGCTATCTTTGTTATCAATATTCAATGCATGCAATCTCTTCCACTATCCACACTGTCTATTTGGCTTGTCCAGTTTGACTTCATGTTTGAACATTTCCCAGGTGCATGTCCCCCCATACAATTATACGTGTGTCTGTGTAAACCTCTGTCAGTCTTTTCATAAGCTACAGACATCCAGCTTGTCAGTACGTGATCCAGTTGCACAACAGCAATATTGAGCCTGTATCTTTTTCAAGCTTCATGGCATTGCTGTGCACAGCAGCAGCAGCTCTTGCAAAGCACCGAACATGGGTAGGATCCTGCTTAACTGTGACTTTGTTACACAAATAGTCCAAAATAGTCCAGCAGCAGGGTCCTCTGAATGGCAAAAAAGGATGTAAGAGATGCAGTGGATTTCAAGTAGAACACGAGTCAGCAGTATCATCATTATCCAAAAAAGAAAAAGCAACCCCCATTGCAGGATGCAGATCCATGGTGTATAAATAAGAGATTAAATAAGTAATGAAAGAAATGTGCCACTGAAAACCAGTGAAAACTTAGCCAGAGTAATCTCTCCGGGTTTGGGTGCTGCACTTCCAGAAACAAGTGCATTGCACTAGACAGCAGCAAATGCAAACAAGGTTCATTAGAGATTCAGAAAATATGGTGTGATAGGAAAGCTTGAAAGAAAACTGATTGGTTTAATCCTGTGAAGAGATGGCCCATGAGAGCAGTGTCACTTTACATCTCCTTTTCTGCTGACTCTCCAAGGAATGAGGTGCTCTGTATCCCCTGTGATGAATAAGAAGCAATTTGGTAAAATGGAAAGACATAGAGAAGGTTTTATTGTAAAATACTGAAGCTCTGGAGGAGTATGCTGAGAAAGATTGCAGTATCTCCATCACTGGATGATCCTGATAACAAGTCAAAGATATCAGTGTGTCAGGAGTGATTTTAAGTATCTGAACCTAATTAGATCTGGCAGAGATTAGCCCATCTCTCAAAGACCTTTCCTTCTTCACAGGAAAATGGGCTTTATACTGACTAGACACTCGCTGTGTTACCAGCACTCAGGAATTTGTTTTATTTATCCTGAAGCTTCTCTTCTTGAAGGAGCAGGACATCCCAAAGTGAATTTCTAGTTTTTAAAAAATGAAAATTTTGTAATTCCTGTTTTCAAGGTGGTGCTTAAAGAAGTGAGAAATTGCAATTATCAGCAAAATATTAGCATGTTAAAGGAATCTTTACAATGTCATAGTTTCCAAACTGACACTATTTTTCATGGGACTTACTCATGTTTTTGCAGTGTTTGGAGTTGGCAGGCTTCTAATCTGATATTGCATAATCACACCAAAAATCCAGTGTCCCGATGACAATTAGAGGCAGTATCACTAAGTAAGAACTGCTTGTGTGACTTGGTTGTTTGCAGAATTAAACACTTCTTCACAAATTCCTGAGAACTGTCATCTGTGAACCCCAAAGCATTTTAGAAACATTATTTAATTTTAAAAATCAGCTTGGCACATGCCATAACTGAGTTCAAGCAGCTTTGTGAAGCGGGCTGCTTTTCAGTGGAGAAAAATAATCCCTTTGGAAAGCAATTGGGATGAGTGTTTGTAGTATTTGGAGTGCTAAAACAAATTTAGGGCAGATATTCTTAGATCCACACTGGCAACCATCTAAGTAAATGCATTGATTCAGTAAACTCTGTGTAACCCTGTCAGGGTTTATTCCCTGTGGTGGGTTTACCCTGGCTGGATGCCAGTTACCCACCAAAGCTGTTCTATCACACCCCTTCTCAGCTGGACAGGGGAGAGAAAACACAATGAAAGGCTGATGAGTCAAGATAAGGACAGGAAAGGATCGGCCACCAGTTACCATCATGAGCAAAACAAACTCAACTTGGGGAAAAAAAAAAAATTATTATCAATAAAATCAGAGCAAGAGAATAAGAAATAAACCCAATCAGAAAACACTTCACCCCACCCCTCCTTATTTTCCTGGGCTCAGCTTCACTCCTGAATTCTCTCCTTCCCACCACTGTGCAGGCGTACAGGGAGTGGGGGATGTGGTCAGTTCATCACACATTGTCACTTCCTCTTCTTTCTCCTCATGGGGAGGACTCCACACTCTTCGCCTGCTTCAGCATGGGGTCCCTCCAGTAGGAGACAGTCCTCTACAAACTTCTCCAACATGAATCCTTCCCATGGGCTGCAGTTTATCTTAAATTATTCCAGTGTGGGTCATTTCTATGGGGCACAGTCCTTCAGGAAAGGACTGATCCAGCATGGGTCCCATGCGAGGTCACATCCTGCCAGCATGGGCTCCTGTCTCCATGGATACACATGTCCTGCCAGGAGCCTGCAGAATCCACAGGGTCACAGCCTCCTTCAGGCCTTCATCTGCTCCAGCACAAGGTTCTCCTGGGGCTGCAGGGGAATCTCTGCTCCAGCACTTGAAGCATCTCCTCCCCCTCCTTCACTAACCTTGGTGTTCGCAGAGCTGTTTCTCTCACATATTCTCAATCCTCTCTCCAGCTGCAATTGCTGTTGTACAGTTTTTTCCCCCCATTTCTTAAACATGTTATTCCAGAGGTTCTATTACCATCATTGATGAGCTTGCCCTTGGCCTGATCCATCTTGGAGCAATCTGGCATGGGCTCCATCAGATATGGGGGAAGCTTCTAGCAGCTTCTCACAGAAGCCACACCTGCAAGCCCTCCACTACCAAAATACTACCTTGCAAACCCAGTGCATACCCACAATAAGAATGGAAGGCTGGGAGCAAATAAACTAGCTGGTGTAAGCCTTTCACTCACTGCTCCTATGCAAGGTGCCTTGTGTTTTCATGCATAGAAAGCACTCAACAGCCCTGACAAAGTAGTCCCTAGCATACTTGTAGCCACCTTCTATCTCCCTCCAAACCACCAATGTTTGAATCTTTCCTGTCTTATAATAAGGATTTATGTCCTTGGATGTGGAGACACTACTATCAGTGTCAATTCATCAAAGAAGATGGATCATAGGATTGTTCAGGCTGTAAGGGACCACAGCAGTGCTCTTGCCCAATCTCCTGCTCCAAAGAGGATCAGCCGTAGAGTGAGACAATGTTGCTCAGGGCTTCATCCTATCAGGTCTTGAAAATCTCCCACAGAATCTGTGATCACCCTGGGCATCCTGCCCCACTGCTTGATGTCCTTATGGGGATAAAGTTTCCCTAACCTCTAATGTTTTAGCATATGCCCATTATCTCTTGTCCTCCTGCCATGCCCCACTGTGCAGAGCCTGCCTCTGTCTCACATAAGTACTGGGGGGTCCCCTGATGCTCTCTTCCTCAGGCTGAACAAGCCATAGGTCCTCAGCTTCTCCTGATAGACCAGGGCCCACCATCTTGGTGGCTCCTGCTGAAGTCCAGTTTGCCTATGCTGCTCCTGTTTTGGAGAGCCTTAAACTGGACATCTTATTCCAGATGTGGCCTTTTAAGTGTTGAGCAGAGGGATCTAATTACTTGTTTTACTGGCTGTGCTCCTGTAAATTCAGCCCAAGATGCTTTGATCTTCTCTGCTGCCACTAGTTCATAAGCAGCTTCCTGTCTGCCCAGATCCCAGGGTTTTTCCCACAGAGCAGCTTGCCAGCCAGTCAGTATGCAACTTGCATCAGGGCAGGGTTTTCTGCCTTCCCAGATACAAGACTTTGCATTTGTCCAGGATGAATTTGGTGAGGTACCTCCTAGTCCATTCCTCCAGCCCCTTTCCCTCTGAATGGCAGTCCTTCTTTTGACCATATCAACTGAACCACCACTTTGGTGTCTTCTGCAAATTTGACCAAAGAGCACTCTGTCACCTCCTTCAGATCACTGGCAAAGGTATTAAACTGGTTAAGTTCCACAACAAATCCCTCTGTTACCCCTCTTGTCATAGTTGTGTAGGTAGAGTGCAACTCATTAACTACTACCTTTTGAACCCACCAGCCAACCAGTTAGTTCCTTTATAATTGCCTGTCCATCTGATGTCTACTTGGATTCAAGGATGTTGTGAGAGATGGTATTGAAAGCTTTGCTTAAGTCAGGGTAAATGGCATCCCTTTTCCTCCACTTGTCCACAATTTTAATATAGATGGCCATCTGGGTGGTCGGGTATGATTTACCCTGGATAAATCTATGCTGGCTGTTCCTAGTCATCACCTTCTTCTTCATCTGCACAAAGATATGTTCCTAGAGGACTCACTTCATGATTTTCCAAAGTTGATGTAAGTGGCCTATAGACCTTTGCCTTTCTTGAAAGTGCATGCAATCTGCTTTTCCCCACTTGTGGGGAACCTCTGCAGATCTCTGCAGCCTTCCTAAGATTATAGATAGTGGGTTTGCAAGGCTCAGCTATCAGCTGCCTTGAGTGCAGCCTGTAATGTCCTAATGTACTTGTGTGGGTCAAGTTTTCTGAAGTAATCCTGGTCTCAACCCTCACCTGTAGCTGGTAGTAGCTGTCTTCCTTAGACCCTTTCTCTACATGGAGACCTGGAAGGTATTGTTGGTGAAGACTGAGGCAAAGAAGAGACTGACTGCCTCAGCCTTACCTCTGTTCACTGTCAGCATATCATCAGAATTTGTAGAATAACTAGAAAACTTCCCTGCATCAATCTCTTGGTTTAGGAACCAAAAATGCTTTTGAGTAGAGGTGGACTGCTGGAATGAATTACCTTCTTTCAGGTAACTGTGGCTGTTAGGGGTGTTAGGAGCAAGATCAAGAGTATTCAGAGAAGTTCACAGTTCTCTGCTGGGTGCTCTAAAGATTTAGATGCTTTGGGTCAAAATTTAAGAGTCTTGATATGAATTATCTAAAAAATTTCAGAAGCTTATCCTTCAGTGCTTCTATGGGGTTTTTTATGATTTAAAGGCTGTTGGGAAAGAAAAGTATTTGGTTGATTGGTTTTTTTAATGCAGAATAATATACTGAAGCTGCAGTTCATACATTTTGCTTCACCCCCTCTATAATAGGAGAGGCTGGCTCAAGCTTAGACACAGGGAAATGGAGATAATTCCAATTTAGCAAGGAAAAATCCATGGCATTTATTATCACAATCATGTAAAACATATGAACTGAATGTTCATGTGTCACAAGTGTGCACTCGAAGTCTATATTCAGTGTGCTTGGTAGTCCCTATTCCTTGAAGAGAGCCAGAAGTTTTGTTTATAAATGGGTAAAAAAATAGAGGAAAAATTTTAAGAACTAGATATTATCCCAAAAACTTTACTGTGCTGGTAACAGCTGGCACATGCTATCATGGAACAAATTGAATAGTACAGTGTTGTAAGCAGATCCTGGAAAATGAATGAAAAATCTGGATGTGACTGCCACAAAGCACAAGCAGCACACCAAGCACTTTAGATTTGAGAAGAGTATTCCTGGGGGAGGGGTTAGGATTAGGGAAGAAATCTTTAATTCTTTTATATGAAGAATTTACAAAGGAAAACGTGGTGAAGATGTTAATACAGGGAAAGACAAGCTGCACATACAAGTGCAGATACTGACAAAGTATTCTGGAAGGGGGTATGTGTGAGCACTGATATCCCACCAGATCACCTGAAAAATAGGAGAATAGGTACAGCATGCCTTCTGGCAGTGTTCTTTAGATTATGGAACATTAAAATGATCCAGGAACATGCAAAAACTCAGCCTGAAATCCTTCAAAATTACTAATAGTAAAATATCCCTAAATCAAAACAGATAAAGAATACCTTTGAAAATGCATTTATAGAATTCTGGGAGATAAAAGTAACCAGGAAGATGTCCTGAATGAGATTGCAAAAAGCGTGTATATGAGGATTTCTGTATTGTATCCATCAGTGTTAGATGTTATCAGAAAAACAGGAAAGTCATCAGGGCTCATGACAGCACTTACTTGAAATAAAATTATAGTGGTGCTGTTATAAACCTTTTTGAATCTCAAGAAGCGTTTTGAGGCATAATTCTTGCTGTGTCACTCTTAGTCCAGAGTTTCCTTGCCAAAAGGCAGCACACCTGGCCAAGAGTGTCATTCAGGTGTTGGTACAGGGCAAATAACCCCACACCTTGGTAAAATACCATGACACTGGTACTTCTCTGTAAATTGCAACTTAATTTTTCCTAGAAAAAAGACAGCTGTTTGCACTGGTAGCTATTAATCCTTGATTTCACTCTCCAGTCTTCCCAAATTGAGTGCCTATCTGCCACACTGAAGTTTCACCCAAAACATCCATCTTCAGCTGCCTTTTTAAAGATCCATTTAACTATTATGAATGTTCACTGCCTTCCCTGACATTTCTTCTGGTATTGAAGTAGTGTGGACTGTGATCTCCTGTATGCAGAAGCTGGAGAGCTTTTTCTGACCATCTCAAAGACACATTCCTGTTTCAAGATCAGAAAAAAATCTCCATGAAACAGACCTGTCACAGTTAGACCTGTTGTGGTCTAAGTCTTCAGAATCCAAGATTAAGCTCACCACAAACCTGACATACCAAGCTTATCACAAACCTGACATACCTTTGGCTCTGTTCTTCCTCACTGGGTTTAGCCTTTGGTATCTTTGTCAAATATTGCCTCAGGTCTATTAAAAGTAAAAGGACATTTTATGCTGTATTGAAATAGCAAATTTTATTTATTTGTCATTTAGCAGCAAGAAAATACTGCAGAGACTAATCCTACCAAGGATTACAGAGTATTTTGACAAGTAGTAAGCGCTCAGATTCAGCTAAAGCCTGCTCCTTTCCAGGCTCCTCAGTAATCCTGGCTTGGACCAGCAGAGTAATTAAGATATTGCAGGAAAACAGAGTCCTCAAAAGGAAAGATATGGATGAATTTGTTAAGTTCAAGAGCAACTGCAATATGAGACGAAACAGAAAATGCAAAGAATGGTCGAGGTCTTGAAGAAATACTGTTTGATGGAGACATTTTAAATTATTTGTTCTGAGACAATTCAGAAATCCTAAAGTTTTTATTAGAGCAACTAATCCTCCTTCACCCCAACATTAAAATTTTGGATTTCATATGCAATAACTATTAAAGAAGAAACTGCTGTTTATCCTCTACAATATGCATGTTGTATAAAGGCTGGATGAAGAAACAGGTATCAACAAAATAATTCTGAGAAAGTTAGTTTGCATTTATGGAGAAATTTGCCAAAGGAGAATATGCCTTTGAAGCTGGTTGTCTCCAAGTTCTGATATTCAGCCATTCTTGATACATTTTGTAGCGGTTATCAGCAAGTGAAAAAATTTTATGCTTGATTCAGGAATAGATTGTTTGTTGTAATTACCAGTCTAACAAAAATTTAAACAGGATTGTTGCTTGTGAAGCTGAAATTATATCTATCATCTGGACATACTACCCTCATTCGTCTTTTTCCTGCCTTTTCCTATTCTTCAAAGAACCAGTATAGTGTGTTATTATTGCTGTTTTAGGAATAAAAATGATGACAAGTGGTAAAAGTATTTCTAGAAATTTCTTTCTTTCATTTAAAACTTTAGGAATACCAACAAACAGAAAACAAGAGATAACACTTACATTCTACTGATAGCTTCCACTGTCTTTCATTTGAGGAAAGAGGTTTCCTGACTATTTTATTACTGCCTACTGGTAGTATTTGATAACATAATGGCAATAGTGACTGGTGATCACTGTAACATACAGAGACACAATCAACTAACTAATATCAATGTTGGCTCTCCTATGGAGAATCCCATTATTTTTCCAGAGAGCATGTAAATAGGAATGCTACTGCTCCAATTAATACAGACCAAAATCATGGATCTGCCCCCATTCCTAGTGAACACAAGTATGATGCAGGTTCAGCAAATCATCAGTGCTTCTGAGAGCTAAATCCTCTGAAAGACATGGTGGTACACCAGCATAGACCATTGGGTTGTCACTGCATGGCCAAGAGTAAGTGACTCCAGGAGAAATTGTCCTTGATGACCTTTGGCAGATCAGCTACTCAAAGAAAATTAAGGAAAATCTCATATGAAGGCACTAAACACTGTAAGCGGTGTTTATTTAAGAGTAGGCATTGCAATTAAAAAAGTATAAAATAGGAATAATACAGAGGAGTTGAAATGACAAGTAGGAGGGCATAGTCAGTGAAGCAATGAACCTGAAAGGATATTGAAAAGAGACACTAGTTAATTGTGAGAAATGAGGATTTACATTTCTGTGCCATGAAAAATTGCTGAAGCCAAAAGTTTAGCAGGATCCAAGATCAGATTGTGTATCTATATGGATGAAACTTGCAATAGTAGAACTTTGGAATTTGAGGCTAACAACAAACAGTTGGGAAACTATAAATCATCGAGTTTTGTGACTTGTTTTCATTGTCAGGAGGAAAGTTTCCAAGGAGAAAGATCATCTCATAATTCTTTACCAGCAGGCCTTCTTGAAGGTAATTCCTAAACATCTGGTATTTAGCATTATTGTCAACAAGAGTTAGATGAAGTGGGCAACAGTGTGATATTATGTAGTAATTTGCACGAGAAGAATAAGATCCATTTTATGCATACAGTCTCAGTTTCAGTTTCAAATTACCCATGTGACTTGATTTGTCTGACCAAAATGATAGGCAAAACAACAAACAAACAACAATACCTTAGTAGATATAAGGCAGAGATTTTAATCAATCTGACTTTAATTTTTTAAACATCTATTGCAGTAATGTAGCCATACCAACGCTACAGGCCAAACTCTGTTCACAGATAGTAGAAGGAAACTGTAGTGGAATTGCAGACAAATTCAGAACTAGGGGAGAGGCAGAGCAAACATTTCTTGGGAAAATTACTTTGATGTTTGCATTATAATATTCTGTATCTTTGGCAAATATGGCAGTGTGGAATATTTGGAGTACTGGTTTCTGAAAAGACCTCACTCCTTGCCAGTCAGCAGAGAAGTTTTTAGTCTATATTCCAAATAACTGTGTCCCTCCTATTTTCTAGTTGGTGTATGTTCAGGAAAAACTTGTTTTGTGAGTAAACCCATTTTTTGCCTGACCTACTCTTTACCTTTGCATTTACCCTTTACCTAAACTAGCATGAGGTGTTTGGACATAATACAGTTTATAAATATCTGCTCCCACCATTTCCTTAATGCATTCTTTTAACTTAGGCTGGAGTCCTCTGTGATATTCATGTCCCTCTTGAACTGCCTGTAGCTTTTTCAGATCACTGCAGTCTCTCTCATACACACATCTCCTTGAGCTAGTTCCTTATCCTCTCCCTTTGTCCTATGTGTCCTTTGCCCTTTCTCTACCTGACAGAAACTTCTTTTCTCTTACTTTGTGTGTGACTCAAAGTAATAAGCTTTGCTACATGTAGATGCACAGTCACATAAGACACAGAGGCAGGTTAGGCAATTTAGGGAGACTCTGAGTTCCTGGGTCCATCTTTTTGTGTGGGTCTCTCTTTTGACACGTGAGTTTTAAATGCACAGATTCCCTGGAGCCAGGAATGTGTACAGAATGGCTTCAGCCTTGGTGCTGTTGAGCAGTTTGGTGCCCATCTCCTGTACAAAATGGGAGATACACCAAATCTATGTGACTGAAGTGACTGTAGGGTTGTACCACACCTCCATGTATGAATCTGCTTCTATGGTTTCACACAGGTTCCATTTGTCTTGGATTTTTTCTCCTGTAATAGAAGATAATGCTGCCATCCTTGAATCCAAATGCCCAAACGCTCAAGAACTTCCCCAAATTTACAGTGCAGAGGACTTAGTCCCAGATTTCTTATCTTCAGGAGGACAGCAGTGAACCACCAAGTGCCCTCACCATTGCAGTCATATTGTTTTGTAGCAGTTAAAGGAGAATTGATGTGACCCAAGGGAGCTCCACTGCAGCCTGACAGAGGGGATGCCTGCCATACTCTCTACAGGCTGCTGCCATGAGGCAGTCCCTGAAAGAAACGCAGATTTCTGATAGGCTCTATCAGCAGGGTCATATCACTGGCAGAGAGCTGCTTGTCATTACCCCTTTCAAAGGTTTATTTAAAGCCTCCACCTCTCTGCTGCTCTGCATGAGGAGCATGAAGGGCAAGTCTCCCGGGCCTTTGAAATAGCATCAGCACTGAACTGTGGGCAGGACTAATGCCTAGTTTAAAACCTATTTTTATTTTAAGCTTTTAACTTGGTATTTTTGACACAGTGAAGGTGTATTGTTTACAGGACTGATAGCAGAAAATTGAGTCTCTCACCTTTTGCACATGAGCATGATTCATCTTTGAAATTGTGTCTTGCAGCACAAAAAAAAGGACACAGCATTAGGGTCATGCATGTCACCACTCTTTAAAGGTTAAACTTCAGCAAGAGATAAATTTTAATCTTAGAATAAACTTTTTTAGCACTGAAACTGTAGTGAGGGATTTGGATTGGATCCAGAAAAGGAGGCATCTATGAGTTAAATTCTGCAGTGCTTACCTTTCGGGATGTGTGATCCAGGCAGCTTGGTCCAAACCCCAGAGTTATATATCTCCAGTCCTCTGCAATGCCTTGCAAAAAACAAGAGGAACAAGGAGACACATGCTTAACATTATTCAGACTCAAGCTGTTCCCAAGTTTTCACTTCTCTCTATGGAAACTGTCTTTGCTCTAAAGAGAAGAGGATGAGAGGACCATAATGTGCAACAAAGAACAATTTCTCCATAAGAGGTTGAAATCAGGAAAGACAACATTACTTTCCCTCTAGTTCAGCACCACATTTATATCAGATACTGCCATCAAATTTCCATGTAATGCCCTCATCACTTGCCAACTTCTTTGCAGGCACTTTGTTGTATTAAGTCTCTATACAAAGAATCACCCTGAATTCGGATAACTCAGATCCAATTTAATAAGCAAAGGCAACTCTGTGCAAGACAATGAGGGAATTTTCTGGGCAGGTATAATCTGTGCTCACAGGTCAGAGGATCATTGCTGGTACCTACTTTCTCAATTTCATGCTATCAAATGGCCTCAATCATCTGCTGATCTTGTTTGATGACTTAGTTTTCAGCAAGATTCCTAACACCAGCAGAAGTTGCCCTGCCTACTACCATTCTCACTGTGTGTTCTCCTTACTCAAATGTTTCTTTCTTCCCTATATCCTTTAAAACAGAATCTGCTACTTAAGTTATTTTACAATTTTATTTTTATCCCCAATATATGCTGCAAAGATGTTATTTCAACTCAGGAAGAAATTATTTACTTTAGTGTGAGAGTAGTGAGACACCATGCCAGGTTATCCAGAGAAGCTGTGGCTGCCCCATCCCTGGAAGTGTTCAAGGCAGGGTTGCATAGGGCCCAGAGCAACCTGGTCCAATAAAAGGTCCATGGCAGGGGTTTTGGAACTAGATGATCTTTTAGGTTCCTTCCAACCCAATCCGTTCTGTGATTCTATGATCATTGAATTACAGTGAGACTTAGATAAAGCTTCCCCCTTGATTGCCATCTGCCTTAGTGCCTGTAAGGAAATGGTATTCAGGCTTTGGGGTCACTATTTGGGCCTTGCAGTGAGTTTCTGGCTATTTCCTGTAGTCACTCCATCAGCGATGGTATTACTGCCTGAAAACAACCTGGGCTGCTTTCCCAGGAGAAATATGAAAACCCTGTAACTTTGTGGCTAACTTTTCTGTGTAAGCAAAAATTTAGAGCTTTTTATCTTCAACCCTTATGGCACTGCACTACAGCAGTATTTAAACCACCTGGGTGGGTCGGACCCCACTGCACAAACCTGCTGCACACTTGCTACCCGAGGAGACAAAAAATTGTGGTTTAACACTAGAGGCAAGAGCTTGGGTAAGTGAGCTGGCAGGGAGCATGGTGGGGAAACCAAGGCAAGGTGGTGCTCCTCAAATGTATTTATGTTGGAGTGTAGAGGTGGTCTTAAGCAACAGGAGAAGGAAAAGCCCATGCCTTACATTTACTCCTGATTCTTGTTTCTTAAGGTTTGTTTGGTATTTCTGCAATATGACAAGTCCTTTTGGACCTGTGTATATGTTTGTGCATGAGTGTGCCAAAAAGATGCAGAAATTGGCAGCCCAGCAGGGTCAGAAATGTTCCAGGGCAAATCTAACACCTGAAAAACCCAGCTGCAATAAATTGATTTGTGCAGGGTGAAAATGGAAGGAAAACATTGTCCTGTTCAAGGCTTTTGGTAGGCTTTTTTTCCCATCTGTTCACTTGTTCCTGTGACTTATAGGTTAAGATATTTTCCCTGCCCAGAACCCTGTTGTTCTTTTTCCTTTGAGTTTCATTTCACTTATTTTACTGTGATCAGACTTTACCTCCTGACCACAGACTTCAATATCGAAGCATTTTTTCCAAGAAAAAAGCACTTTGCAAGTCTGTTCCAAGACTCACGTAGTGCTCAGCTTTCTAATAACATCCAGCTTACTAAGTGCCATTGAATTAGTACAGAAAAAAGACTGGTACATTCTGAGAAATAAAAAATAAAATTTGTCTGTCTAAAAAAAATGAATAATACAGATATCGCCAACTGATAAATTCTGCACTAACCAAAAGTAGACTTGAAAGCATACATAATTTCTCTTTAATACAAATGGATATGGGATGCTTCATGAGATTTTAGCTCCAAGTTGACTTTAGAAGTGTAAAGATCAGTTGCTTAACTTCAGAGATGCATTTAAGCCCAGAGGATGACAAGTATTTTACAGTGTCTTAAATCACAAGCAAAGCTCTAGGCTGGCCAGAGACTCCTAAGTACTCAGAGAGAAATTAAAGCTAAGTGTAAAGTGAAGCATCAAAAATCCTTCTGTGCTCTCCAGAGGTCTGCTTCGCTCTACAGAAAGCCTCCCGGTAGGGGAAGCTGTGAAAAGAGCCCCAGGGACCTGATTCAACAGCAGCATTTGTCCCTTTGTACCTAACTTGCTGTCCTGTCCCTTGGAGATTTGAAAGGTGATTTTAAGGCCTTTGTGCTGTCTGCAGAATTAATCATGCTGTACTTGGGCCGGGGG